>PPMA02000037.1:0-135250 GCA_003707865.2 Komagataea pratensis
TAGAAAGGGAAAAGGTGGAGATTCAGCCAGTAATTGACTGAAACTCGGTCAATAGAGCAAGATCAATATCTGTAGTATCGAGTATGTTGATTCTTTTGGGAAACAAAATACCCAATAATGGCATTCAGTTCCTTCCTAGAAAGGACCGTCTGTGGTTTGGGAGAATGTGAGTAACGTCTCTGTTGCCGTATATCCCAAATAAGTTCAATCTATTTAGACATATAACCTGTATCATTAGAAGTAATAAGTATAAAAAATCCAAATGGACCAGGAAAACAGGATGGCCTAAAAAGTTATAAGAGGCCTGGCTGGCGCAATCGGTAGCGCGTACGACTCTTAATCGTACGGTTGCGGGTTCGAGCCCCGCGTTGGGCATCTTTTTTTGATCTTGCCATTCTTTTTTTTTTCTTACATAAATATACGTTTCTTAACTTTAAAATTTACTCTATATAACGTGTTTCTAGTTTTCAGTGATAGGAATTCCAGTAATTTTGTTCTAATTTATTTACATTCTATATATTCTATTTGAACTCGTTGTTCAGAATCGTGTCTATCAGCTGAAGAACATTGTTTTCTTGAGCCTCAGTCGTGTCATGATTATATGAGGGATTCTCCAGCTGTTCTCTGATGGCTTCATCTACCAAGATCCTTAACTCTTTGATAAGGACTGCATTCTTGGACCATGTTTTGATCGGCAGCCAAGTATCTAGAACAATACCAGGCGACGGTCTTCCTGATGTGATTGTACTCAAATCATATGAAATTGGACCACCAAATAATAATGTTGATAATGTGGAAGTTGGAGTTATATCACGAAGATATAGCTTGTTAGTGACTGTTGATGAGTTGTAAACAACAAATTGGGCTTTAGTAGCACTTGACTTATACTTTTTGACCTGTGGAGTAAGGTCAATCTGAACACCTTGTAATGTTTCAAAGTCAATTAAACCATCTTCACTCTTTTTGATGTCATCATCTTGCAATAGCTCTTTCAACTGTGATTGATCAAATTCTTTAACACTAGTATCAAATAAAACTGAAGACGGGTGAATAAATGATCTCGTGGCTGGTAAGTTCTCATTCATTACTGGATTCTCGGAGTCACTCTGATTCAATTGGGTGATATATTTCTCATTTCTAATCCAATATTTGATCAATTTAGCATCTGGATCGATCTGAACAGCACCTGAAGCAGTGTTGAAAAATTTTGGATCTGGTAATTGGACTCTAGCGACTTGTGAATAGAATGCACCTGTGATGACAGCTTTGATAATGGCAAAGTTATTCTTATTTCTATTCAAATGTGGATGCTCGCTTCCTTTGTATTTCAATGGCAGGAAACCTAAATCTTGAAGAATAGTGGAGAACTGAGAGATTGATGATCTGATTTCATTCAATTTAGTGAATGAAAGATAGTTGTGATTCATGAACTTTCTCTTTTCAGATGAATTATTGATGTCAAAGTATTTTTGAACGATCAAAACAGATGATACTAAATCACCCACATCCTTAGTCTTGGATAGCAGCGCCTTGACTTTATCCCTAACATCAACACTTCTCAGAAACGGTGAACCAGAACTCAAAACTGAAGCAACCAAGATACCAATATCAGCACAGCCAAAAATAATGGAAAGAGTCAACAGTTTACCATGTTTTGGATCAACGATAGGCAACAATGAAATAATCTTACCCAATTCTGTCAATTGATCATATTCATCAATCAAGCCAGAACACTTCAAGATTTCATCAGATTTGGACAATGCTTCAATTGGAGGAGGATCCATACCAGTATTCAAAAACTTGATGACATCCTTAATACCCATTGATTTCACCACCAAGTATAATGAATCTAAATTGATTCTTCTAATTTCTGGAATTGGTGCATCAATCATTGAATTTTCAGTCTCTTTGGTGAATAGTTTATAGGAGATACCATTTTGAACTCTACCAGCTCTACCTCTTCTCTGTTTAGCTTCAGCCTTGGATTCAAAAATTTCAACCAATTTAGTAGTGTTCTCAATGGAGTTATAGGTCATTGATTTAACACGACCTGAATCAACAGTGACAACACAATCATCAATAGTAATGGAAGTTTCTGCAATATTAGTTGAGACCACAATCTTTCTCTTATTCTTGAATGACTCAAAGACACGATGCTGCTCTTGTGGAGTCAATGCGGAATGTAATGGTAAGATGACTGATGGCTTATGAAAACCAGATTCTAATTGTCTGATACACCTGTTGATTTCACCAACACCAGGCAAGAAAATCAAAATGGAACCTTTGTTATCATTCTTAGTTAAATCTTCATCAACTTTGAGAATCAATTTAGAAATCAGATCATAGTTGATATTACCAGACTGGAAGAACTTGGAATCTGCCTTTGGTGATATCCATTGGCCATTGATATCGATCTTGAAATCAGTCTTTGCTAGAACATCATCCAGATAGTGATCTTCAATAGGAAAAGTTCTACCCTTGATATGAGCAGTTGTCAAACCTTTGAAGTAATTTTTAAAAATAGAAACATCAACAGTAGCACTCATCAAAATAATTTTCAAATTTTTGAACTTCTTTAACAAGTTCTTTATCATAATAATAATCAAATCAGTCTCCATTGATCTTTCATGAACTTCATCCAAGACCAATATTGAATCATTCAAAAACTCATCACCATTCTGTAAAAATTTCACCAATATACCCGTCGTCAAAAACTTGATCTTTGTATTTCTGTTGGATTTATTGGCACCTCTGATAATATAGCCGACTTCTTCACCGCATTGACTTGCTCTTTCATCAGCAACACGTTCAGCTAAACCAATTGCCGAAATTCTTCTTGGTTGTGTACAAAGAATTTGAGTTTTATAATCACCTTTAGCATATAAGTCATCTAAAATGAACTGAACCAATTGTGTTGATTTACCAGAACCGGTCTCACCTGTGATTAAACTAACCGAGTTCGAATGAATTGCATCCAATAAAACAGTCTGTTCCTTCCAGGCAGGTAACTTCTGTCTAACTTTCAACATCTCTGCATATTTAGAACCTTGAATTCTTTGTTTGTAATCATTTTGAATGAATTGAGTATCTGGTTTAGATTTGAATCTCTTACGATCCTTGACTTGATTAGGTTCATTGGATAATTGTAGACCGGTTATCTGCTGGGATAAAGGAGTTTCCAATAACGGACCCGGATTTTGAATCAGCTCTTCACTATTCTGCTGTAGCCAATCAATCAATGAATAGATATGTGGATCACCTATCAGGGTTTCAATGGCATAATCTGCTAATTTTTGAGAAATTTTCACCTTGATATAGTTAGGAACTTTGTAATGATTCTTATCAATAATGGAAATCACCAAACCTGATAACTGGAATGGGTACAATTTGGGTTTGTAAACAATTAAGGACAACAAGTCATTGAATTTAATTTCCACTGAGGTATCACTCAACACAGTAATTTTTTCGGCTTCATAAATCATTGAAAGACTTTCTATTTCTTCAGTCCATAATTCCATTGATCTTTCCTCATCAATCTCACCTTCGCTGATCTGGAACTCTTTATTTGGAAAACTTGAATTCTGTAACGTCAAGAAACATAGGACATCGTTGATATTACCCTGGTTCATATTCAGTTCAGCAATTGCTTGATTTCTAGAAATACCAAACTCTGTAATCTTTTGAATCATTCTTTCATTCTTATCAACAATGGTGATTGCATCTTTTGATGAAGCATCTGTGAAATATTGTGGTAGATCATCATCAGGGACGTTGAATAGAAGGAATGACAATGGATCTTTGTATGTCAATGCTTCATCAACATGATTCTCTCTAAATCCAACTGATAATAGAGTCTCTCTGGAAACTTTTGGAATAACTGACAGACCATTAGTTTGTATTTTCTCCCAATGAACTCTTGATTTGATGAAATTATGTATCTGTTCTCTTTCTCTTGATGTGAAATTGAAAGTGGTTGCAGAATCCCAGACTTTCTTTGGAAATTTGATAGTTCTATCAGATACTGAATTCTGAAGTGATCTTTTCAATGATTGTTGCTCAATTGGTGGTGATGTAGCAGCAATTGGTTTCTTTACAGATGTCAAAACAACAGGAGCTTTCTTCACTTTCATCTCATTATTCATCTTCACTTCTCTGTCTTTTTCTCTCTTAGCTGCATTCTTTCTATCCTCCAAAACGACCTTGAATAGATCGTTATTGTACACTCTATCATGCTTTTCTTTATTATTCTTCACCAACCGTTTTCTCTCATTCTCCAACATCGACCAGGTATCTTTGAACTCCCTAGGCAGAACCATCGCCATATTCTTATTGAAACAGACACGGTGTAATGCAACACAAGCAGCAAAATATCTCGCTTCAATCGGCGTTTCTTTCTCTGGCAGATCATGCTTCACTTTCACATTAATGACTTCCTTGGTCTTTGGCTCCACCCACGACAGGATTGCAGTGGCACGCAGTCCACCTTTACCTTTGAACATATCGTACTCGACCCTGCCCCATTTTGAACGCTGGGCATGCTCATGTAGAAGTGAGATGGTCGTCTTCCCACTGGTAGGTCTGGCAACTGATGCTGGACGTGGTTTGTCCTCAACAGCTGGCGGTGACTGCTGAACATCTTTCTTCTTCTTGCCGTTTTTGGCGTCTTTGGTGACCTTTGTAGGCACTGGTGGCGTCGTCTCTTTGGAATTCTTCTTTGCCATTGAGAATTTGTGCTGGTTTTGTAGAAGTTTGCAAGGGTTTGTTTTGGCTGGAAAGTTGATTTGATGATGATGTTCGATATCGCAGAAGCTCATCGGTTGGGGCACACTGGAATATAAATGTTGGAGATCCAGTACAAGGAGCACATGGACAATTGAGCGTCTACAGAAGCGTAAACTGACAAAAAATTAAATATTAGAGGACGATGAATACACAGATAATTAACAACAAATGAGGGATCATAAAGAAGAACGGAACTAGGCTTTCAATAACTTTTGAATGGTTGGTTCCAATGAAGATGGTTTAGTCAATGAAGAGTAACGTTCATGAACTTTACCGTTCTTGTCAATCAAGAATTTCTCAAAGTTCCATTTGATACCTTTGAAACCCAACAAACCTGATTTTTCATTCTTCAAGTATTGGTAAACTGGGTCAGCATTTGGACCATTGACATCAATTCTCTTCATGACTGGGAATGTGACACCATAGTTTAATGAACAGAATTCAGCAATCTTTTCTTGTTCGTCGAATTCTTGCTTAGCGAATTGTTGACATGGGAAATTCAAGATAACTAAACCTTCATCTTTGTGTTTCTTGTACAATTCTTCAAGTTCAGTGTATTGAGGAGTGAAACCACACTTGGAGGCACCGTTAATAATAAGAACGACTTTGCCTTTCAATTGGGAGAATTCGAATGGGGTTCCCTTTGAGTCTAATGGGGCTAATTCGTAGAACTTGGACATGATGGGCTTTACGGTTGTGGAGAGTGTTCTGGAGAGTGTTCTTATCATTGTCAAATCGACAGCAACTTGGATATATTTATACTTTAGTTTTGTGAACAACGTTTTCGCGAACGGGCAGGGACAATCGATCCTAAGCCTCGGCATAATTTGCAGAAGACGGGCCTGGGAACTTTTTTCTGACAAACTGTGCATGGAACAGCTCCAAGTCCCAACCAGTCTAAGTAGGAAGTAACCAGTGCAGTTCAGCCCGCTAATGCCATAGCATGCAACTACAATGGAATATGTACATGTCTGTGATTATTATTAATCTCATCTACTACTCTGGCTGCTGCAGCAAATGTCCCATTCTCTCAATCTTTGTTCTTAGATAGCCATCAACTTCACTGCTTTTGATACCTTCTTTCCCACTCCATGCCAGTGGAATCATTGGAACTCTTTCCTTAACTTTAACTAAGCGATCTTTACCTTCAACTGCAACAATTTTATCTGGATTATTAGTCAATAGTTTGATATTTACCAAATTCAAATCTAATAATATAGCAGTCGCCAATGAAAATGATCTAGCATCAGCCGGGTGCCTTAGAAGAAGATTGGCTTGTACTGTATCTGCACCTAAATCTTGTAAATTATATGCCTTTAATTTTTCACCTAATCCAATACCACGACCTTCTTGTCTTAAATAAACAATGCAGCCACGACCTGCCTTACCCATAATTCTACCTGCTTCATCGAATTGTTCACCACAATCACAACGAGCTGACCATGCTGTTTCCCCAGTATAACATTCTGAATGAATACGAACTAATGCATCCTTTTCATCATCTTCACTAATAACATCTCCATTCTCATCGAATTTGATCTCTTCACCAGTCACTTCATCCCTATCAGCAATGACTCTCCCTGGTCTCAATTTTC
Organism: Komagataea pratensis; assembly: GCA_003707865.2. Classification (NCBI taxonomy): domain Eukaryota; kingdom Fungi; phylum Ascomycota; class Saccharomycetes; order Phaffomycetales; family Wickerhamomycetaceae; genus Komagataea; species Komagataea pratensis. The sequence continues at coordinate 6,378 of PPMA02000037.1, forward strand.
CAACATATGCACCTCTTGTCATTCTATTACTCTGTGATTCACCTTCTTGATATCTAAACAATGACTTTGATCTAATCTTATCCCCAAACACAATAGCCAAATGCTCCTTATTATCAATGTTGTTGGTATATAGATGCAAAAAGATATCGTTCCCATTAGTCGTTGGTATTCTGGCCCTCGCAACACACTTCACTATAGGCAAGACATCAGGAAGTTGATCTCTTTTGTTCTGTGTGTTAATGGAGTCATGGGAGTCGTTGAAGACGGGTATCCCCACCGGAGTCGAGGGAATGGAGGGACCCGGTGTAACCTGTGGTGAGAGAAGCGAGAGGTCTGTGAAAAAGTCGCCCTGCTGTGTCATTGGTGGGAGTGTTGGTAATGGACGGTGCAGTGTTTGCATCGGAAAAGGTGGGATGGAGTGTTCAGTTTTGAAAATTGCACTATAACCGGTCTGTATTGTGGCGTCGCGATTAGTGAGGTTCTCCGACGACAGGGCTCGTATTTGTGTGTGTTTTGTGGTGTTGCTCAACAGTGGTTGGAGTCGGCGGACTGAGAGTTAGCTGAATGTATTCTGCTGACTGCGGCCCTTCTATTGATGCCAGAAGTATGGGAAAAAGAAAGAAATTGGAGACCCTGACCGCCTTTTATATGGATTCGTCGGTTATCCAAGCTTACTAAGATTTATAATGCTGACACTGTGAGCGACACTGATTACTCATGCTTATGATTAGTAGTACTACTGAGAAATCTATTTATCATCTGGAATGTGATAGATAGATTAGCCAATGGGCTACTGTGATATACCTGCCGGACACATAACTCACTAATAGCCTATGAATACCCCATATTCTTGAACAACCACCAGCATCGACCTGATCGGCATTTGACAATCAATACCCGAAAAATTTACTCATCGCATATCTCACCAAAACCTCTAAAACCCTGATCAAACTTGCCTATACGACCATCCCGACCATCCAAATGACCACAGCCAACGCTCTCAGAATCCACAATTCAACAACAACGCTGCCCCCATGTGCCATTCGTTACCATCCATCGATCCCAAACTTGTTATTCCTGGGAACATATCACTTAGAGAAATCAAATAATACCCGTAATGGAACAATAGAGATCTATCATGAGACAGAAGATGGGTTGAAACTTCATAGTATCAGTAAATCAGAGTCTGCTATCCTTGATTTGAAGTTTGATCCATTTGACGATGAATTGATCTATATTGGTGGATCAACTGGTGATTTCCAGATCTGGAGATTTCATGATGATGAATTGACATTTGTTGAAAAGTTTCAGTTGTTCGAAGAAGATGTCTTGATTACTTCCATAATACCGTCCCATGTCATACAAAATAAGATTCTTGTTACAACTACGGATGGTTATTTATCTTTATTGGCATTGAATAAAGATGGCCATGGTATAATCAGTCAAGAATTAGAATACTTTGAAACTTCACATTCTTTACAATGTTGGATCGCTGCATTTGGTAACTTTGATGCGTTAGCTAATGTTGTGTTCTCAGGTGGCGATGATGCTACTCTAATTGCTCATGATATTCGTTCCAAAATCCCCATCTTTCAAAGCAATAGACTTCATGATGCTGGTGTTGTCTCCATAAGAACAGCTACACTAGGAAATCACCACGGGAATGGTGACTGGTCTGTGAGTAACCCATACAAGATCCTAACTGGTTCATATGATGACTGTATCAGAGATCTTGATCTAAGGTATGTTCCTGATATTGAGCTAATTGAGGGTATACCTCCAAGAGTTCACGAAAAATTGAACTTAGGTGGTGGTGTTTGGAAATTAGAACCTTGCGTCACGCCAGGTGATGATAGACTTGCTGTGTGTTGTATGTATGATGGTGCTAGAATCTTAGAACACGATGGAAGTTTTAAAGTTCAGAGATATTTCAAACAAGATCATGAAAGTATGGTGTATGGTTGTGATTGGAGTTTGGATGGTGAAAGAATTGCAAGTTGCAGTTTCTACGATAATGTGGTACAGATTTGGTCAGCTAAGAAAATCGAGAACTAAACTAGTGTATGAAGAGGATCAATTTGTGTATACAAACGTCGTATAGCTATCTACCTAATCAACATCTGCATTTTCTTCAACCCATTGTTTCAATTTCTCCCAATTGACTTCACCATCTGGATTTTCTAACAAACCTTGGTCAACGTATTTGGAAACTGGTAAAGTCTTCCTCACAGCAACAACGGTTGGGATCTTGTTGACCCCAAATCTTGGTAACAAGTCCTTTGTTCCTTGTTCATCAACCTCGACATCAACCATATTAATCCTTTTGTCAGTTTCATAAGCAACTATTCTTTGAAGGGCACCAGTGACTTTATTACAATATGGATCCCCTCTAATTGTGAAATTCAACAATAGGGGTCTCTTAATCAACAGCAAATCATTCAATTCATTCTCAAATCTGATCGGTAGGTAGATTCTGTTACCTTGCTTGGTTGTTTCTGGAGGTTGAAGAATCTCACGGGGAGTCCACCAGAATGCCCTTGAGCCATACAAGGCAGTGGAAACGATCAATCCTGAACCAATAAGTATCTGACGTGGGGTAAAGCTCATTGTTCTGGTAACTAGCATAGTAGGGCTATAGACTCCGGCAATTGACGCTTCTTTGACACAAAATTACTTTGACCCATTCGAAGTTCAAAAAACATCGATGTGTCAAACTCCCGTGGTGTCTGGGTTTATCAGCGAAAGACCGAACCGGACATTAACCCATTTTGGAGAGAAATCCATCAACACATGACTAAACACCACAACCTGATTGGCTCAACTGCTCGTCGCTCGCACCAGCAATGCCCACTTCAATGGTTACCCCTCCCCAACACCCAACAGCTGCTCCTAATTCCTCCTGAGTTGTAGCCTATTTTTCGACTTTTTTCTTCCGGAGCCACACGGGCCGTGCTGGTCCTACCAGATGGGATCCGAGTTTTTCCTCAAAGTACTTTATGATTTATACCCTTCAGTCAAGTCTCAACAGTAAACACTGAAAAATTTACCAAAAGAGTTATCTTTGCCGGGTTAGATACGTTTGGTTGTTGATTTTTCGTGTACCCATACAGCAGAACAGGAGACCTGTTTCAGCACTGGAGAATAGAGGGGAATTGTTGCCTTATATGAGTCGTGTAGCTGCCTTGGTTTTGATCTTGTTGTGCTAAGAAGAAGAAAGTCTCTCGTTCTTTATGAGAACCGTACAATTACAGAACACACATACACACCATGAGCGCGTCCAATACTCCTGCGAACTCGCTATCGCAGGTCAAAACAGATATGAACTCAGATCCCAAACCTGAAGTGGTACCCAAAACTAAACCAAAGAGAAGAAAAACATCTAGGGCATGTCAACACTGTCATAAGACTCATATGACATGTGACGAAGGAAGACCCTGTAAGAGATGTATTGCTAGAGGGTTACAAGATACTTGTGTCGATGCTCCAAGAAAGAAAAAGAAGTATCTTCTGGATGTTCCTGAAGATGTTGAGAGTCCTGGCTTTACAAGTTCCACTCATACACCAATAGATCATAATCAAGTGAAACAAGAAACGTTTGGGTTTAATACCCAGTATGGGGCAAGTCTGAATGACTTGTACCCGCCACAGATATTACCAAAAGATTCAAATTTAAATTATCAACACAGCCTTGGATTTCAAGAAATACAGAGGAAAGATAATGAACATGGCCTGTTAGCTGGAACGGCTAAATCATCCAAATTCATGTCGAATGCTGCAAATAATGAATATTCCATCTTAAGTGATATCATCAAACAAGATTATCAATTCTATGGCAATTCTAGTAACTTATCAGAAAGTACTGTCTCACCACCAACTCATCAGCACAGTCATGATTTAAATTCGGTTCATAAATTAGGAAAAAGCTCAACAAATTCAATGATTTCTAGAAACTCAACACCAACACCCACATCAACACCAAACCTTTCCCAACATGATATCTATCATTTTCAACGACAAGGTGATAAATCCATCAATCAATATAAATTAGGTATGATTCAAGATCAAGTGATAACGTATCCAGAAGTCATGAAGGCTGTTGATGGTGAATCAGCCATTTCTAATATCAATCAACAACCGCAATCCTCACAGAAGCATTTTGAACCAACTTTGAGTTTTTCAATTGCCATTAATGAGAATTTTGAAAATGGTACACCAGCCTTAGAGAATCCTCGTGGTTTGAGATTCAAAGAGCCAGAAGACATTTATGCTAAGATTGATAAGCCTTTTAGTTACACACCTGGGTTTCATTCATTGATTCAGTACCTAAGACATAGATTCAATCCTACTGATTTGATCAAGATGGCTAAGAGTATGGCCAGTTATAGACCTTCGTTCATTGCATGTACTAATACATTAAAAGAAGAGGATTTGATTTTCATGGAACAATGTTTCCAAAGAACATTATTAGAATATGATAAGTTCATTTCAATTTCGGGAACTCCTACAATTGTTTGGAGAAGAACAGGTCAGATATCATATGTGAGTGAAGAATTCTCAATTTTAACTGGTTGGACAAGAGATGATTTGTTGAATAAGATGACATTCATTGTTGAATTGATGGATGATCATTCTGTCATTGAATATTTTGATTTATTTTCTACTATTGCATATGGTGATTTCAAAGCAGCTACGATGGGCTCATGTACGTTATTAACACCAGATCATTCAAGAATTAAAACAACATGTATCTGGACCCTGAAGAGAGATGTCTTTGGGATTCCCATGATGATTATTGGTAATTTCTTACCAATTTTGTAATAATATCAGTCATTATTAATTGTAGTTTATATAAGTATTTTGAATTTATGATTCATTCAATTGCTTAAATTTGGTACAATAATAGTTAAAGCGTTCATATCATTTGCCTATATAACCTAAAAATGATCCAAAACAAGAGAGACTAAAATAAAAACGGAGAAAAACGTAAAAGCAGGGTATAATTCAAATAGATATTAGTCCATTTCATCTATTGAGCTAAAATGGATTTAACAAATTCAACATAATCAACATTACCATCTTTAGTAACATTAACACCTTTCAACAATTCATCAACTTCAGTATCTGATAATTTTTCTCCAATTGAAGTTAAAATATATCTTAACTCACCAACACCGATGAAACCAGTACCTTCTTTATCGAAAACTTGGAAGCCTTTAATGTAATCTTCTGGTTCACCTAATGGTTTGAAACCATCTGGTCTGTTAATTATTTGAACGTATGTTTCGAAATCAAGCTCATTACCACTGATTTGGCTCTGAAGGTCCGCGATCTCTGCGAGGGTTGGGTTTTGCCCCACAGCTCTTAATAAATCACCTAATGCATCTGGTGAGACTTTACCAGTACCCTTCTTGTCAAATAATGAGAATGCGTCTTTGTAAGTTTTGGTATTTGATGACTGTTGTGAGTAGTTAGTAACATGGTATAATCTAAGTAGAGCACATCAATGTCACATACCATCGTTGAATTAGAGCTCTGTTATCAGTAAGTTGACACCAGATCAGTTTCAGTTTCTAATTTTTGTTGACTTTTTTTGTTTTTGTTTTTGTTTACGCTTTTAGAATGTCGCACAGTTCCGAGGGTTACGCGGGCACTTGTAGCCATTCTCGGATCTCGTAGTGCCCGTTCGATTCTCAGTTGCAGCGTTTGAGAGTTCTTTTTGTGAAAATCTCGATTTTTTTCAATTCAACCAAAAAACTGGTCAAATTCCTAATTGTCGAACAACCTGCACTTCATTATTCATTTCACCTTCATAACAATGAGCACCATCACTTCATCCTTCCAGAAGCTTTCATTGGTCGACTCTGAATCAGTGCGTATCGTCTTTTCCTGAGATCGAATCCCTCGGTTTCTAAAATTTCTATGGAGACTTATTAGATACTAACCTTCTCATCATTAGGCTGATTCAGCTAAATTCCCAGAGATATCCAATGAGCAAAAAGCCATCGAATCACAATGGCTCACATTATCTAAAAGATTCCCGGAATCCATTGAACAATTCAACGAACATTTGAAATCAAACACTTATATCTTAGGTAACTTACCAAGTTCAGTTGATGTTGTTGCATACGGTAGAGTTTTACCAACCGTTGTCAAGTACACTTCTGCTGATTATGCTTCCAAACGTCATATCTTAAGATGGGCCGATTTGGTTCAAAACACATTAGTTGAAGTCCCAGAAGACTCCAAATTGAAAGTTGATTTCACCGTTGAAGCCCCAAGAGAGATCAAAGAAAAGAAAGAAAAGAAACCAGAAGCTGCTAAGCCTGCTTCTCCATCCCCAGCCACAGAAGAAGCTAAAGCTGGTAAGAAAGAAAAGAAACCAAAACAAGCCGGCGGTAAACCAGATGAAGAAACCTTAAAGAAATTAAGAGAGGAAGCTGCTAAAGCTAAGAAGGAAAAGAAAGCTGTACAAGCTGAAACAGAAGCTAAGAAACAAGCCGAAGTTGTTCCACCAAACCCAGCTATGATTGACTTTAGAGTTGGTCATATTGAAAAAGCCATCAAACATCCAGATGCTGACTCTTTATACGTGTCTACCATACATTGTGGTGATGAAGAAGGCCCAAGAACCGTTTGTTCTGGTTTAGTCAAACATTTCCCATTAGAAGCCTTACAAGGTCGTGACGTCGTCGTTGTTGCTAACTTGAAACCAGTCAACATGAGAGGTATCAAATCCACTGCTATGGTCTTATGTGGTTCTGATGCGGAACATGTTGAATTCGTTGATCCTCCAGCAGGTGCCAAACCAGGTGACAAAGTCTTCTTTGAAGGTTTCGATGGTACTCCAGAAAAAGTCTTGAACCCAAAGAAGAAGATCTGGGAACAAGTCCAACCAGGTTTCAGTACAAATGAGAACTTGGAGGTCATTTTCAAAGAGGAAGGTAAACCAATTGCTAAATTAACCAACGCTAAAGGTGAATCATTCAAAGTCAAATCTATTGCCAATGCCAGCGTCAGATAGACACACATTAATATTATAACTTACTAATATCAGCCACCGAGTAGAATTCGTAGATCTCTGACCGCGTTTCTGTCACATAATTGCTAGATCCATCGACCGGTTATGAAGTCATCAAAATTTCGAGAATCTGTAAAGATGATTTATTTTTCTGTCTGCCACTTCCTACTTATAAACAGAACCGAGTTCCTAAAATCCACATTCCTTTGCTATTATCTGCTATTCATATTCCACGACACATACAAAATGAAACTGATCGCTAATCATTTTGAGAAGGACTCCAGTGGGTCCGTCACATTGGTTGCCCAAGACAAAGAAGACTTATTCACACTATACAACCTCATTCAAAAACAAGATGAGATAGAACTTAAGACCATGCGTAACGTCAAGAAGTCCACCAAGGAAGGATCCGGTAAATCTAAAAGTGAGAAGAAATTATTGAAACTAAGGATTGACATCGAAGACATCGAATTCACTCCAACTGATGAAGTTATGAGACTTCGAGGAAAGACAGTCGATGCGGTTGATGATGTTCCTGTTGGGGCGTATCATACTGCTGAGATTGATTTCAAGTACCCATTCACATTGTACAAATCCGAATGGGATGCAATTGCATTTGATTTAGTTAATAAGGCATGTAATGTTGAAGAAAAGGCTGAGATTGCTGCTGTTGTGTTACAGGAAGGTATCGCTCATATTTGTTTGATCACCGAAAACATGACTGTTTTGAGACAGAAGATTGAGAGATCTATACCTAAAAAGAAGAGAGGAGATTCTTCTGCACATGATAAATCATTAGATAAGTTTTATGAATTGGTTAATGATACGTTGTTGAGAGATTTGGATTTGTCTAAGTTCAAAGCCATCATTTTAGCATCTCCAGGTTTCGTTGCCAATGGTTTATTTGATAAGATTTTCCAATTGGCTACGTTAGCAAATAACAAAGAACTTCTTCAAATGAAACCAAAATTCTTGATAAGTCATTGTTCCACTGGGTTCTTACAAGGTCTTGATGAAGTGTTAAAGAACGAAAAGGTTCAGAAACAACTAGCAGATACCAAGTTCGCCAAAGATGTGGTATTATTAGACGAGTTTTTCAAAGCTCTGAATGCAGATGATGGAAAGGCATGGTATGGTCCAAGTGAATGTGAAAAGGCCATTAATATGGGTGCTGTGAAGAACTTATTGTTGACCGATTCGCTGTTCAGAAGTGATGATATCAAAGAGAGAAAACACTACATTGAACTGTCAGAGATTGTCAAGAACAGTGGTGGTGAAGTCACCATCTTCTCGAGTTTGCACGAGTCAGGTAAGCAATTGGATCAAGTCACAGGTGTTGCAGTGATACTGAATTACCCAGTCTACGACTTGGATGAAGATGATGATTGAGTCTCACTATAAATAAATAAGATAAATATAAATCATTAATAAATAGACGCGAAGAGTATTAGTAGTAGTGGCAATAATCCTATATACACGAGGTTTCTCCAACTTACGCTGGCTGTAGACCTAAATCGACTTTCCTGAGGTACCAAACGTCTCCATTCCTTAGCTTTCTCAACAAGTCCTGTGTTAATCCACCAACCAGACCTAAAATGACCCCTTTCTTTAGTAACTGTTTCGTTGCTTGCTCATTTAATCCATACCACTTCGAATAGCCAAAACCAAATGCTAAAGTAGTGACAAATGTGTTGATGAAGTCAATCTGACCTCTTCCATAATCCAACAATGCTTCGACAGTAAAGAAACTCGTCACTAAAAACGACAATTTTGTAGAACTCCTAGCACCCTCGTGAATAGCAGATTTCGTACATATCCAGTTCTTCCTCTTGTGGTAGAAGTACCAGCCTCCCTTGGTCTTAGGCAGTCTATGCGAGTTCTCCACAAGGAATCTATCACCAGCGGTCTGGAAACCGAGTCTGGCACCTCTTAGAAAGCCATAAATCCCCGTTGCCAGAGCAATTCCTGGAATTCTCAAGCCAGGCTGGATCCCGAACCTGTCGACCTCGTTTCTGGTGGGCTCTTCTGCCATTTGTGCTGCTGTTTTTACTGTTTTGTTCTTGTTTTACTAGGTCTAAGATCTGAAATTCAGTTTTTTGTTTTTGAATGTGCCAAAACGTGGATTTTGTGGAAAGTCCTGGTAATAAAAAGCAGGAGAAATAACAGCCTGTTTCTCCCCAAACTCGCCAAATAGACCCTTTCATAGCACAATTGAGCCATGTCGCAGCCACAGAACGATATATTATTTACACGCCAGTTGCTGGTGTCCACGATCGTCGCGTGTATCGCGTCCGTGCAGTATGGTTATCACATGTCAGAGCTTAATGGGCCCGGCCAGGTCCTCAGCTGTCAGGCGAGCGTGCCAGTGCCTGGAGTCGCGTATGGAGGCTCCTTCTTCGACAAGCTGGGCAGAGTCGAGTGCTTCAGCATGGACGATCAGGTGCTGGGCTTCGTCACGGCCATCTTCTCTATCGGTGGGCTTGTCAGTTCGTTGTATGCAGGGGTCTTGGTGGAAGTGCTAGGGAGAAAAAAGACAATGGTGGTCAATGGTGTCATCTACGTGATTGGGTCGGTTGTTGAGACTATTGCTAATGATTCGCTGGGAATGAGTATCGGAAGATTCGTCTCTGGGTTGGGTGCCGGTTGTTCCATTGTTGTTACCCCATTGTTTATCAGTGAGATCAGCCCTCATGGTCTGAAAGGTTTCTTGGGCAGCATGAACCAAGTTGCCATCAATATTGGTATTTTGTTGACACAAGTCTTAGCTATAAAGTGGGCCAATAGCATCCAATGGAGATGGTTGTTGTTCGTTGGTGCTGTGTTAGGTTCAATCAATATCATTGCTGTGCTGTTCATCGATGAAAGTCCAAAATGGTTGATTTCCAAAGGAAAGAAACAGGATGCAAGAATTGCATTAACAAGATTAAGAGGTATTCATCATTTGAATGTCGAAGAAGAGCTAGCCAGTCTCAGTGGCGAAGACAGAGTCCTTCCAGGTGGCGGTGTTACTAAATTCCAAAGCATTGGTGCTTTCCAGTACTTAACCAACCCAACTTTCAGAAACTCATTGATTGTCGTTACTGCATTAATGGCAGGTCAACAGTTCTGTGGTGTCAATTCAATCATCTTCTACGGTGTCGCCACCATCAGAAAACTAGTTCCAAATTACGCTGTTGCCATCAATTGTTTCATTTCATTGGGTAATGCGATCATCACATTTTCAGCTGCTCCATTGATTGACAAGTATGGTAGAAAGCCATGTCTTTTGATCTCAGTCTCTGTAATGGGTATAATGTCAGCCTTGGTGTCCCTAGGTATAATGCAATCCATCCCATTAGTGACTGTTCTTGCTACATTTGGGTACGTTGCATCGTTTGCCATCGGATTGGGCCCGATTCCGTTCTTAATTCTCTCTGAAGTCACACAAGCTGAAGCCAGAGGCACGGCACAGAGTTATGGTACAACCATTAGTTGGATCGCTACGTTTCTGATTGGTTATTTATTCCCAATTCTCGATAATTGGATTGGTGGTTATGTTTACTTTGGCTTTGCAATTATCAGTGTTGTGTTCGCGTTCTTCTTGAATGCATTCTTACCAGAGACAAAAGGTGCAAAATCCTACGAAGAAGTCTGGGGATTAAGAGTAGAGTGATTAAACTTGTGTATATAGAATGTTTAACAAATAGGGCTATTATGATTGATCACGTGTGATGTATTGGGGCTTCCCAAGTCTACACCCTAACATTTTCAACATTCCCGGTTTGCGCAACATAAAAAACTTTCTAGACACAAACACAAATCAATATCGCGGGAAAAACGCGGAGGTCTGCCAGATTCCTCGGTATGCGCAACATCACAGTAAATTTTGTTAGCACTCTCCGAACAGCCCGCGAAATCAAACAAAAAAAAGCTGAAAAGTTGAAACTTCCTTTGAACTCTTATTACATTTAACCTATATCCTCAATAGTAGAAACATTTAAAGATGCCTACCAGATTAACTAAAACCAGAAAACACAGAGGTCACGTCTCAGGTATGTGATATATGACAAGAAGAGAGTACAAAGAAAGTATGGAATTCATGGATTTGGAGACTCAGAGATGGATACCAATACGTAGGACGTTTTTCAGAATAGTGACATAGTGGGATTACATTACTCCAGCATCGAATTAGTATACTGAATGCAACCAGTATCAGTGAAGAGATTGCAAACAGCTTATTTCAATAGAGTGATTCATTTTTAATTTAGAATGTCAGAACATGTCACAATGAAAAGTTTATCATAAAATTAGCAGGAGCTATTCAAACTACCCTAGTGCCATCAAGAGCAAAATGGTCGAGACTATCAGACTCATCATCATTTTATTTCCTTTCCAAAACAATCCAGAGACCCAGAATAACATTCTACTTTTACTTCTCAAAAACCCTAATTTTAGGAACTATACTAACTTTATTATACAGCCGGTAAAGGTCGTGTTGGTAAACATAGAAAGCATCCGGGTGGTAGAGGTAAAGCCGGTGGTCAACATCACCACAGAACCAATTTAGATAAATACCATCCAGGTTACTTCGGTAAAGTTGGTCAAAGATACTTCCACAAACAACAATTACATTTCTGGAAACCAGTCTTAAACTTAGACAAATTATGGACTTTAGTTGAAGAAGAAAAGAGAGACCAATACTTAAAATCTGCTTCCGCCTCAGCTGCTCCAGTTATTGACACCTTAGCTGCTGGTTACGGTAAAGTTTTAGGTAAAGGTAGATTACCAAACGTTCCAGTTATTGTTAAAGCTAGATTTGTTTCTGCTTTAGCTGAAAAGAAAATCAGAGAAGTTGGTGGCGTTGTTGAATTAGTTGCTTAAGCTAACTCACATGTATAAAAATATATCATTAATTGGTTAATTAAAGAGATCTTTTTTGTATGATTTGTTTTTATGTTCGAATTTTCAATGATTGTTAATGATTGTGATTGTAAGATATCAATTTTCAAGCCATTCGAGTATGATTAATGTCTTGCACTCTCGAGTTTCCGCCCTCGCTAAATTTAATTTGTAAGGCTAGCGAGATGGTGTCAAGTACTGCCATGTGTGCGTAGGTGATTTCATCTGGACCACCCAGCACGATATTCCAATAAATGACATTCTAGCCCATAATAAGGCAGATATATTTCCCTCTACTTCACGTCCAGCGGCTCTGTTTGGCATTGTCCTCTAGTTCAATAATAAAATATAGTAAATTTCATTTCTTTGTTTTGATTTGCGGAAACCTTCCAAATTGTAAACAGAAAGAAATAAAATTTTTTCCTTACTTCTTATCAACGAATCATTATTTGATCACATTTTCAGTCATTTGATACCCTTTCCATATCTACTACGATCGCCATGACCGTCGTTGAAGGTGAATGGACCGTTGAATCTGCCATCCCGGAAAGCATCAAAGAATTGCTTGACGAACAAACCGAATCATCGTCTCCAACAAGTTATGTCCTTGTTTTCTTACAAATTGTCAGCTTGTTGAAATCACAACGAAGAACAGGTTGGGTTGATCACGGGATCCAAGAATGTGAATCCATAAGTGATCATATGTATCGTATGGGGATTTCATCCATGTTGATCAAAGATTCTAAAGTAGATACAAATAAATGTGTTAAAATTGCATTAGTTCATGATATTGCTGAGTCATTAGTTGGTGATATCACTCCGTTTGATGGTGTTAGTAAGGAAGAGAAGCATAGAAGAGAAGAAACTACTATTTATTATTTAAGTGATTTGGTCAAGAAATATGATGTTAATGCTGGTAATGAAATTTTGGAATATTGGTTAGACTATGAAAACATTAGAACCTTAGAAGCTAGATATGTTAAAGATATTGATAAATTCGAGATGTTATTACAGTGCTTTGAATACGAAAAGAAATTCAAAGGTGAAAAGAAATTGGATCAATTCTGGAGTGCCAGATCAAGTGTCAAAACCGAAGAGATCACAAGTTGGGTTGATGATCTATGGAATAAGAGAGAAGAATTCTGGAAATCAATCAATGCTTAGATATAGAGGCTCTCTGACTAAATATTCTGTAATATATGATTTTGCATTTATTCAAGGAAATCTAGTAATTGCATGACATGTAAGTGGTTCTGATAATGTTCTATAATTCTATTGGACAACCCATAAATTATCATAACCAAATAACCAAGGTCCAATTGTATGTCTTCCTAAAATGGCTAATACACCTAGTGAGAGTTGAGCAATAAGGATGTACAGACATAAGGTATCTTCTCTTAATGGACCAAACCAGACCAAGAAAAGGTTGATTAATGTGAAGTTAGAGACATCTTTAATGTCACCTTTCTCATTCAATGTGGCATCTAATAAGTGAACTTTCGAAAGAAGTTTGACAACATTGGAAACAACTGGGCTCAACTTCTTCTCAATAACAGCTCTTGATGGATACATTAAACCATCCTCCTCATTGAATTTGGGAAGTCTGTGTCTTGGGCATGGAATGATTTTGAATAATTGCGGAACTGAATAAACGAAGTTGAAGATCTGTGGAATGAAGAACAATAACAAAGTCTTTGAAAAATGTCCTAATATACCAACAACAGCAAACACCATCCCGGCAAAGTAACAATATGTATCACCAACAAAGACCTTTGATGGCCACCAGTTGTATTTCAATAATGCTAATGAAACACCTAGAAATGGTATTAAAAGACATGCGGAGAATAAATGGGATTCAATGGCTGGTGATGATCCAGAGACCAAGTAACAAATATCATTTAGTAAGATAATAACAGCTAGAACAACCGATTGACCAACTTCTAGACCATTGACACCAGCTAAGATATTAATGGAGTTTGGACAGAAAATTGCAACACTAGACATGTAAACGTAATACAAGGCACCTAGTTCAATAGTGGTTGATTGAAAATAGTTCTGAAGAAAGCCTGGGATCAAAACATGTGTGATACCAAAGTCAACGTAGTAAACAATCATCAATGGAATTGCAGCGATGGCAGGTAAGAAGAACTTGTTTCTCCATCTGATATCAAACAAATCATCAGCTAGACCTAACAACACCGTACTCTGCAAACACAAAATAGCACTTAAATAACCGGCTAGTTTATCATGTGGGAATAACTCAGAGTTTGGCTTGTCTTGCAACTGTTCAAACCCAGTATCTCTGTTACCACCACCTGTCGTGGAAGTGATCAAGTATTTGTAAAACAGGAACGGTATGAAGAAGAACATGATGAACAAGTAAGCTGTTGCAGGAATTGCGCCAATTGACTCGGGAATAATAGGTTTCCCCTTCTTGGAGAGATCTTTACCAAAGAAACCCTTTGACACAAATAACGGAGACAACTGTGGAATTAGGACGTCTGTTGACACATAACCTATGATAGCGAAACCCACGGATGCGATCAACGATCTGTACAGACCCCACGAAAAGTATATTATCGCAACAGCAGCGAGAAGCAGTGCCTGTCTGAGCATCCTGGTGACAATTGAGAGGGCGATTCTGTGGTTCGAAATCCTGGACTCGTCTTTTGCTTATGTTTCACTGTTTGTTTGAGTATCAGATCGTTTGTTTATACGGTGTCAAGTTGGTGTGTGGGTGTTAACAGAGAACACGAAAACGGAGCAAATCGACATTTTTCGTTTTCCGTTTGTTTGTTTTGCACGAAAGTTTAGTTGATTTTTGTTCTTTTGCAGAGGGTTTTCCATCGTTTATCCTGGAGATTGGAATTGTGTACTTCTTGTCGTTCATCTGATCCATTCCGATTGTCCGTTTAGTGCTGGTGTTCCTATATTTTATATTCATTCACTGTTGTGCCGGATAGCTTTTCCCCTATAATGTCAAGCGTGATACCACAAATAGACTTGTCTGGTCTCTCGGTGGAGGATAAGAAAGAGAACGAGTTTGGTTCTTTGACATCACAAGACTACCGTTATAGCACAGTGTCGAGAAACGGTGCACCATTGCCTGATCCAATCGAAGATGAACCTCCATACTATGTTCTTTTGATTACATATTTGAATTATTTGATCTTGATTATCGTTGGTCATATCAAGGATTTCCTTGGTGTCCACTTCAGACCAGGTAACTATAAAGACTTGCTAGAGAAAGATGGATTGGCTCCATGGTATTCCAGATTTGAATCTTTTTACATCAGAAGAATGAAACAAAAGATCGATGATTGTTTTGCTAGACCAACTTGTGGTGTTCCAGGTAGATTGATCACCTGTATTGATAGAGATGCCCATGATTACAACAACTACTTCACATACCCTGGTACCACTTCTACATGCTTGAACTTGTCTTCTTATAACTATTTGGGCTTTGCTCAATCTGAAGGTGCCTGTACTAATGCTGCTATTGATACTGTTAACAAATATGGTGTTGGTTCAGGTGGTCCAAGAAATGTTATTGGTACCACAGATCTGCATTTAGAAGCTGAAAGTATCATTTCTAAATTCATTGGTAAAGACGATTCCATCTTATTTTCAATGGGTTATGCTACGAACGCATCATTATTTTCCTCATTATTAGATAAGAAATGTTTGATTATTTCTGATGAATTGAATCATACTTCCATTAGAACAGGTGTTCGATTATCAGGTTGTGCTGTCAAAACTTTCAAACATAATAATATGGATGATTTAGAGAAACTATTAAGAGAACAAATTTCTCAAGGCCAACCAAGAACTCATAGACCATGGAAGAAGATTGTTATTGCTGTTGAAGGTTTATACTCTATGGAAGGTACCATGTGTAACTTACCAAAATTGATTGAATTGAGGAAAAAATACAAGTTCTACTTATTCATTGATGAAGCTCACTCCATTGGTGCCATTGGTCCAAAAGGTCGTGGTGTTTGCGATTATTTTGGTATTGATCCAAATAATGTTGATCTTTTAATGGGTACTTTCACTAAATCATTTGGTGCAGCTGGTGGTTATGTCAGTGCTAATCAAGAAATAATAGACAGATTAAGAATAGATATCAATGCTCAAAATTATGCTGAGCCAATTCCGACTCCAGTTTTAGCACAAATCATCTCATCATTAAGAATCATTATGGGTGAACTCAATCCAGGTGAAGGTAAAGAAAGACTAGAAAGAATTGCATTTAATTCTAGATATTTAAGATTGGGTCTACAAAGATTAGGTTTCATTGTCTATGGTGTCGATGACTCCCCAGTCATTCCATTATTATTATTTGCCCCATCCAAGATGCCTGCATTCTCCAGAATGTTATACAGAAGAAAAATCGCAGTCGTCGTTGTTGGTTATCCAGCTACCCCATTGACCTCCTCCCGTGTTCGTCTCTGTGTTTCCTCCTCATTGAAGAAAGAAGATATTGACTACTTGCTAAGGCATTTATCTGAAGTGGGTAACAAGTTGTTCTTGAAGTTCAGTTCCGGTATTGCGGGTGGCTCCCTTGATGGTAAGCCACCTAGATGGAACGTTGACGATGTTATCAGAGAGACTCCAAGAGATTGCAAGGATCCTCGCTTCTTCGCTGCCACTGCCAAAACCTGAGAACACCCCTACACATACACACTGCCATATAATCACTAATTAATAAACATAATGCACTTGTTTGGCCGTAGTAAACCGTTTCATTGTGTTTTCCGTTAGTGCTGCCTTGAGCTGTAGGTTTGTTTCTCGAACGCGCTAATAAATAAAAACCTGAAAAATCAACAACATTCTCTTTAGACACCAAAAGCTCGCTAACGTCACACATAAGAAGCATGAACCAGCTGCAGGTTCGACTCCGCCAGCTGAACCAGAGCCTGTCGCGTTTCCAGGTGTACAACCTCTTGAAAACGTCGCGTCTAGTCACCATTGTGGCATTGTTTCTTGGAGTAGTATACCTGATCTTCTGGAGTTACGGTGATGATTTCTCCACAATAAACCAGAGTTTGGAGCAGTGGTCTTCATATGGATCAGACACACTGTTAGGGATTTCTGGGAGCGAGTCATATTCGAATTCTACGAGTTCTGATGGTGCTGATGCCCTAGGCACTGAACTGCCTGGTTTCCAAGGGTATGAAGAACAAGAGTCCAGTGGTGGGTCTGAGAAGTTCATTTTCATCAATAACAAGTATCCTAATCCATCAGGGTATCAGAATATTTTGGATAAACTCACACCTGAACAATTCAAAAAGAAATCATTGGTTGATAAGTGCTCGCTATATTTCTCCAATTTATATGAAAAAGAACCTAATTGGGCATTGAAGACTCTAGAGGAGGGATATCCATACAATGGTTATATCTTTGACACAAAAGACAGATTCCTTGAAGACAGAAAGAATGAATTCAAGAACTCACTTGAAAACAAGGACACTGTTAGTGATGAAGACCTGGAGGTAGAGATTGAGAAATATGGGAAGAAATATCAATGGGAAAGCCAGTATCAACAATCACGTAAAGAATCATATGACTCTGAAAAATACATGACTGATCAAATGACAAACCTGAGAGTCTTTTCACAGTGTTATTTAGATGAAATAGATCCAACTGTTCAGGATAAGATAGATCACATCAGCGAAGAAATCACATGTGAAGAGAACGAGAAGAGACTTTTCAGATTTTTGACTAGAGAGTTCCCAACCTATGTCAGATGGAATGGTACTTCATTATCCAGACTTCTAGTCATTGGTGATTACTTAGAAGATGGTGAACAATCAGGATCAGGTGCTCGTTATCCTCCATCCTCTGGGTGCTTTATCCGTGATTTGAAGAATTCATACAATGGTAAAGGTATCGTTATTTCAGCTGCAGATATGCATATTGATGAATTGTCCAGTTTGTTGTTGGTCTTAAGAGCATTGAAGAACAAATTACCTATTCAGATCACACATCGTGGTGACTTGAGTGCAAAATCACAAGCCAAATTGACAAAGATTGCAAGATCAGAAGATTTGAATCTTGATGATGTTTCGACTTTCAAGAAGATTGTGCAGAAGTATTATGAAGATATCCATGATTTATCCATTGAGTCCATCTTCCCAAAGCAGGAAATTTGGTATGTTGATATTGCTAAATCTGTTGATCCAGAAGATAAGAGATTCCAAACATATGGTAACAAACTTTTGGCTTTATTATTCAGTTCATTTGAAGACACTGTATTGATTGATACAGATACAGTCCCATTTGTTGATATTGATTCATTCATTTTACAATCCCAAACATATAAAGACTTAGGTGCCTTTTTCTTCAAAGATCGTCAATTATATGACAGAATGTCAGGTCCTGAATTGACATATTTTAGAAAGTTACTACCTACCAGATTAGACACCGCCTTCTTTGACATTCCAGAATTATCAGATTATACATACAAGAACAGATTCTTTGGTGATCATTTCAAACATATTCAGGAATCAGGTATGGTATCTATTAACAAAAGGAGACATTTCAGAAGTGTATTGACTATCAACGTCCTACAAATGTGGCATGCTGCAACAACAAGAGTTCATGGTGATAAAGAATTATTTTGGTTGGGTTTCTCTATCGCTGGTGATGAAGATTACTACCTGAATAAATATGGTGTTGGTGCTGTCGGTACCATTAATCCAAACTCAAACAGATTGATTAGTGACGAGGATGATTCAAGAAGATCGAAACTGAAATCAAACATGATATGTACCACACATCCTGCACATTTGTCAGGTCTGGATGATCACACGTTACTATGGATGAACTCAGGTTTCGTCACATGTAAAAGACCAGATGAAGCACCGAATGATATCAAGATGGATCTCTACAAGAATATTTTCAAAGATGAAGACGAATTACGACAGACTTATGTTGGTCCATTGAAGATAGAAGCTATTGTTGTCCCCCCACCTCAAGAGAAAGTTATCAATAACGACCTTGGGGAACCAAGTTCCGGTTGGGATGTCATGTTTGGTTGTGGTGGGTATTTGTATTGTGCATACGATAGTGTTGGAGCCAGTGAGGAACCTGAGTTCCAAGGTACCCTTGTTGAATATGATGTTGATCAGGTGTTGTGGTATGATTATCTTGGTGAGTTATGGGTTGATTTTGCAAAGATTGTTAAAGATACCTGAGATTGTATTATTGTTTTATTTGCTTGTGTTTCGCATTTGCGTTTTGGAGTTTACTCTGGAAAGCTGTATATCGTATTCTTAAGAATATGTAGATTTATAGAGATCTATGGTTGTTTGCTACAGACTAGTAGTTCATTATTTTGTCTATTGATGCAGTTTTGGTTAGTTACATAATTGTACAATCAATCAATCCCAATCCATACATGGCCTTTTCAACATCCTTCTTAATCTTGAACCAGTCTGCTCTTCGTTGAACAAACTCATAAATCTCCTCTTGTTTGAAAATACCATTGAACTTGTTCAAATCACCAATCAATTTACCCAACTCTTTTGAGTCTTTCGTTTGAATAAGGTATAATTGGGCAACTTCTTTCAATCCCACGAATAATGGTGTGATATTCTTTTGTTTCAATGTGTTGATGATGAAGTCATAATACAGGTTCAAATCAGAGATCAATATAATTGCACCGTCACTTGAAACCAGTCTCTTCTTGATGTTCTTACAAATTAGTTGAAAAAATCTTTCACCAATTTCCTGCTGAAACACATCAATAATACCTGTTTCAGTAGATCCATTCAGTAAGTTGATATGGTTGGATAATAAATCAACGACTTTGATGGCACATTTGGTAGGACCTGGATTGATAATTTTAATAGTTTCTTTATCTTTGATCTTTGGGTTAAAATCATTGATTAACTGCAATGTATTGAATAAGAAGTCTATTTCATCCATAAGCTTGTCAATGCCGATGTTCAACCCATTGGCAACAAAATTATCCAAAGTGCTCTCAAATTGTTTCTTGACTTGATTTGTGTTATTAAGGAACTCATTCTTGTCAATGATCTTCATTGAGACTAGCTCATTTGTATAAAAGATCTCAATCATCTGCTGAATCAAATCACCCACGTTGATCAACTCTGTAAATTTGATTAAGGGGTCGACAGTGTTCAATGCTTCCAGCGACTCCAACGATTTGAATTCATTTGGATCATACTTAGTTAAAAGCTCAATAGCCTTTTCAAAGCCTGGCTTAATATGCTCTTGACTGATAATGACAACCAAAAGTTTAAAGATCTCCTCTATCTGCTGATTGATCTGTTCTGTGGCTAGCAATGAGTTATGGATGGTTTTGAACTTTGATAGTAGTTCAGTTTTATGCTTTGCTTCCTCTAGAATTGAATATGAAAGTTCGAAATTGATAAATGTTTTCAAATTCTTCAAGTTTTTGTTCAACATTTCAAAGTTAACTCTGAACTTGATTTCATTTGATTCTTTGTTTGATTTATTTGTAAAAATCTTGGTAAAACTTGATAATAACTCAAATTTATTGGTTTTGACTTCGTCATTTGAATATTCAGTTAAGATAGACTTGTATAGATTGTCTTGCTCTTGCTTCTCCTGTTCATGGAATTCCTTTTCAAAATTTCTAATTCTTGTTATTGAATCATTCTGGAAATTGCCTAGACTGTCTTCTAGAAATCTATCAACAATAGGCTCAAAATATAAATTGATAAACCTCGTAATTATCTGCTTGTAATTATCACCAGCATTATGAGATGGTTCCAAACCATCAATGAAATCATTCAGTAATTTTCCATATGCATAAGGAACAATGTCCACATTCTTCAAGGACTCTTCAAGAAAGAATTTGTTAACAATGTGCTTGTCAATGATAAACTCTGAGTACATGAACATCACGGGTAACTGGTCACTGAAGCATTTATCAATTATAGCAGACTTTGTGTTGAAGAACTGAGTCAAGTCTTTAATGACATCATCTAATGACTCTTCAACTAGCTTATCAGCAGCATCAAGTACTGTTGGAGGGAAGAAATCAGCTGGAAATTGATTCTCTTGAATGAAGAATTCCACCAATAAGTCCTCTTGATCCAGAATATTTAGGGTTTCAACCAGAAGATTCACAATTGAGTAGTCTTCTTTCCCAAAGTTTTCTTTCAAATCAGCAAATGATTTCTTGATGTATAACTTGACCAATGCGTTTATCTTTTGTGATTGATTCTGATGCAATTCCAGATCAGCATCATCCATTCCAATGTATTTTTGCACGTTCATCAAAATATTAGCTTTGTCTTGGGACGATATCGTCGTGAATTCAAAGAAGCCGTCAAAATCAAAATATTCCGTATCTGAATCAATGGCATTATCACCGATCTTATCAACTTTGTTCAAATAGGGTCTTAATGAGTTGTATATGGAGACAGTTGTGCCCTTCGGGTTGCTTGTTCTCTTGACATTGAACGCAGTGGTTGCGTCATTCTCTGTCAGCAGATTGTCAGCATAATCTGGATCGTATGTGATCAGTAGCTTCTTGATTCTCTTCTGGAAGTATTCAGTATCCAACGACGCCTTGATTGTGTTTGATACCAACTCATTTGACTGACTGAAAGCAAGGTAGTCTCGCACGCTGAGATTCCCTGCAATCCCCAGCACCACGCGCTCCTCTTTCAAAATGCCTGACATTGCCAACCAGCAGCAACTCGACGCTAAAACAGTCCTTTCTAAACGGGAATTGGAGAATTCAGTACAGAAATGTATCAAATTTCCATGTTATTATTGTTCTCCTAAGTGAGAATTCCGACCTCTCCCAAAAATCCAGTTCCGACCTCTCCCAAAATGTAAACAAAAATTTCGACTTTTTGAGATTTCTATGAACAAAGCACAATACAGAACACCACAAATTCAACCTAAAAGGACACTTCTAGATGAGACCATTTCCAACAAACCACGAGGAGCTAATACACGACGTTGCCTACGATTTCTACGGGAAACAATTGGCCAGTTGTTCGTCTGACCAGCATATCAAAGTGTTCGATCTAGATTCAGCTACTAATGAATGGATATTGAATGATTCATGGAAAGCCCATGATTCTTCAGTTGTGAAGATCGATTGGGCATCTCCTGAGTTTGGAAAGATTATTGCATCTGCCTCATATGATAAGACTGTCAAAATATGGGAAGAAGATCCAGATGAACCATTAGCTTCAGGGCGTCGTTGGAAGAAATTAGCTACATTGAATGATGCTAGGGGTCCACTATATGATATTCAATTTGCTCCAAGTCATTTAGGTCTTAGACTTGCATTAATTGGTAGTGATGGTGTGCTTAGAATTTATGATGCTCTAGAGCCTGCTGATTTGAGATCCTGGACATTGACTTCAGAGGTCTCTATATTAACTGTCCCACCTGCTTCACATTTACAATCAGATTTCGCACTTGCCTGGTGTTCTTCAAGATATTCGCCAGAGAAATTAGTTGTATGTGCTTTAGACCAAGGATTCATATATCATCGTGATCATAATGGTAAATTAGTTCAAGCTGCTACACTACCCGAACATTCAGGTCTCATCAGATCCGTTTCATGGGCTCCATCAATGGGTAGATATTATCAATTGTTAGCAACTGGTTGTAAAGATGGTAAGGTCCGTATCTTCAAATTGACTGAGAGATTATCACAAAGAACAAATAAACAACAGAACCAATGGACTGAAGAATCAGATATCAATTCTTTAGAAAATGCAGATCAACCAACCGTTACAATTGATGTTGAATTATTAAGTGAGCATGATGATCATAAAGGCGAAGTCTGGTCAGTCTCTTGGAATTTGACAGGTACTATCTTGAGTAGTTCTGGTGATGATGGTAAGGTTAGACTATGGAAGGCTGCTTATAATAATGAGTTCCATTGCTTGTCTGTGATAACTGCAGAGCAAAAGCATGGCATTGTGTAATAGTTAGATGATTTCTTGTTGATGACAAAACACCTGATGATAGCGTAGATACTTACCAGAAGACACTGACGTTACAATGGACTGAAATGTAGTAATATCTCATTATGCTGATGGTGCCCGTACCATAATTGAAAAACTAGCTTACATAACCCCATCGGCGATAACCTTTCCTGTTCAGGTATTCGAATAGAAAAAAAAATTCAGATGGTTCTACTGTTAACCTCAGCTTAGTGAGGGAATCCCATCCAAATAGTTGAAGATGAAGTTACTTGTTGCGGCTGATGATAACGGTAGTTTGAAAGGTATGCCAAATTACACTGAAACTCTCACATTGTTGTGTTACTAACTCATAATCAAACAGAAATCACTTGTATCAAAGGTACTGATACTTCAGTTCAAACTGCCACACAACCTGAAAAGATCCAAAGTTTCCATGAAGAAGGTATAAGACACAGAGTCGAGAAATTCATCATTACTAAAGATCTAAAATCTGAAGAAGCTTTTGTCATTGCTGCCAGAGTTAATGGTAACATTTCAATATATAAGCAAAATGAAAACTACGATTTGATCAACACATTATCCGATAACTTGATTACTGAATCAGAGAATAAAGATAAATTCGTTGCTTTGTTTGAGAGCTTTGGTGTCATAGTGGTTGCCACCGAACAAGGTAAAGTTACTTTAATTGACCTAGCATCCATCTCTAAAGAAAAGGTCAAGACCACAAGCATAACGTTAAAAGCGCCAATCACAGCATTTGTTTCTCACCCAGAACAGAAGGGTGTCTACGCATATGGTGGTAAAGAAAACGATGTCAAGATTATCAGACTATTTTCTGAAAATGCCAAAAATATCTACTCCAAAGAACTAACAGTTGAAGAACTGTTCAAAGCCAAAAATGTCAAGAATGATAAATTAGATTTAAGAGTTCCAATATGGATCACCAACATCATCTTCATCGACTTGCCAAAACACACCGACAAGTCATGGAGATTCATCACTACCACTAGATATGGTCAAGTCAGAAAATACGATACAACGCATGGTAAGAAACCAATCCTAGATAAGAAGCTACTAGACAAACCATTAGTTTGTGTCGCTCCAACCACTAATGAAAATCAAATAATATGTTCCGATACTCATGCCACCACTGCTTTGTTTAATGTTGAGAAAGGTGTCCTTGTTGAAAAATATAAAGGTGCAGTTGGTGCTGTCCAAGATTTGTACACTTCTTTGAGTGAAGATGAGAATTTATTAGTCACTGGTGGTCTTGATAGATATGTCAGAGTGTTCGATATCAATTCCAATGAACAAACTGCTAAGGTTTTTGTTGGATCCAAGATCAGTTCTGTTTGGTTATTGGACCCAACCGATCCTGATATCATTGTTCCTGAAACTGCAATTGACAAGAAGATCAGAGAAAGAAGAGAAAGAAGAGAAGAAGAGGCAAATGCTGATCAAGATGATATCTGGAATGAATTAGATGCTTTAGAAAGTAAAAACAAAAAGAGAAAAACCACTAAATAGACTAATACATCGAAATAGTATATTTTAGTCGCTATATTCTCACCATGTACCTAGTAACCCTTTGCTATTTTCTTATCGTGACCCGACTTCCTGTTATGATTTGCTCTAGCTGCTTTGTTCTTTTCATTTCTGGCATTTGTTCTTTTAACATTACCACCTGAATTGTTAGGATTGCTCGTCTTCTTCTGATCTTGTTGCTGCTGTTGCAGCTTCAGAGATTTTTCTTCCTTTGGAGTTCCATTTGCTTCCTTTTGAGTAGCAGCTTCACCGTCAGCTTGTGGTTCAATTTTATTGAAACTAGATTTCCAAGGCTTATTTCCCTTAAACATGTACTTCTCCTCCAACAACTTAGCCCTCTTAGGACTTCTCTGGATCATCTTAGAC
The DNA here is from genome assembly GCA_003707865.2 of Komagataea pratensis. Taxonomy (NCBI): domain Eukaryota; kingdom Fungi; phylum Ascomycota; class Saccharomycetes; order Phaffomycetales; family Wickerhamomycetaceae; genus Komagataea; species Komagataea pratensis. The sequence continues at coordinate 31,134 of PPMA02000037.1, forward strand.
CAGCCTTCAATCTGTTCATCAGACCAACCTGTCTCATTCTTCATTTCCTTACGTTGACGAGCCTTTCTTGAGGATTTCTCGAATGCAACTTGATCCTTCTTGAACAGATCCCATAGATAACCTTCAATCTTATCTAGCTTAGTATCAACCGGAGCAGCTGTGGAGCCAGCTGCAACCTCTGCTTCATCATAAGTGTCATCTCTTTCATCTTCATCTGCTTCATACATCAGTCTCAATGCAGCAGTAAGAGTTTTGTTCTTGTGTTCATCAGGAACGTGTGCCACTGCTTTCTTCCCAGTGACTTTCTTGTTTGAGATGAATTCTGTATCTTTCAATGAATCATCTTCATAGACATGACGAAAAGACTCCTTAGGAATCGCAAGATCAGGATTCTCTAATAATAAGTTGGTGACTCTTTCAACATTAAGATCATTCTTCTTCAGTAGCTTTTCAATGTGTGAAATAGTTAAGTTAGGGAAGAACTCGATCAATGTATTCACATCACCTTGATTAACTTGAACTTTCTTGGTGGTGGTATTGTTCAAGAATGGCAGTTTCTGCGATAGATCTGGGCGTGATTTCTTGAATGGTTCAGTTGTGCTAATTGCTGCAAATAGTGGATATAATGACAATGCTCTGTATGAGGCAACACCTAGTTCAGTGGCCAATGATGCGATTTTAGCCGTTGATAAAGATAGCAATGAAATGACACCAAGATCCCTCACTATGGATGAAAAACGACCATCACCACCAGAATATAGCTTTTCAAGGATCTCGAACCATTCCGTGGTAACGAAACTCTCTGAAAATGAAGATTGTTTCTTGTTTATGCTCTGAGAATTTTTATTCAGTGATTTCTTTCCAGAGTTGGAACCTTTGTATGAATCTTTCACAGACAAGGACGACAGTGTTGACTTATCATTCAATAAGATAGCAAGCACCTTAATATCCAACTTATCCAGCTTCCCATTCGTTATCAAATGTTCAATATGCTTCTGAACCAACGAGATCGAGTTTATCGTCCTCTTCGACTTCGGCTTGTAACTCCCATCAATGATCCCTCTCATTACCTTTGCATTCTTTGTGACGTAGATCTTTGCAAAATCCCACAACGTAGGCCCATTCAGCTTCAGCTGAAGCACGCCCAACTGCTTAACCAACTCCAACACCCATGACTTCAAGACATCCAAATTTTCGGTGATTTGAACGTTGATCAACCCCAACGATAGTATCTGGCACTGTTCATCTGCAATCTCTCGCAAATAGCTCTTCAAAAACAGGCACAATTGCTCTTCTGATCTCTCTGTGATTGTGTTATTCAGCTGGAGTACCGTCTGGATGTATCGAATATAGACTTCTATCAGATGGACCCAAATGACTGGATCTTTATCAACCATTGAGGACCGGAATTTGAACGGAGGAAACGAGGCCACGGGTAGCTCGACCTTCTCTTGGAAATCTATCTCGAGCACCTTCTTGGACATGGCAGTTTGATGGGTTCTGGTGGCGATGAAGTTTAAAGTTTTTAATGTTAGATTGCCTGAAGTTTGAATTTGTAAGTGCGGTTTGCTCCGATGTGCAAATTCGAGATAGACATCAGGCATAGAAGGCATCCTACAACCAATAAAGACATAATGTGGATTCATAAAGCGCATCGATGCGTTAGCCAATCACTCAGCTATACACAAACAGCATGAAACATAAAAATAATCATAATCGTTGCCCTAAAAATAGATAAAAAAATTAAATAATAAAAAAAGAAGATTGATTGCCACAACAATATAAAAAGAACTAGAACTGAAATTCGTAAAAACCTAGTGAAGCAAATAAACCATTAGCCCACCCCAAAATAACACATCAAATAATATGCGAGATATCTATAACTTAGATGTTTTGAGAAATGAATTGTTTAACATCTTCTAATAAGTGTTCAGCTTTGTCTTCAATTTCTTGGAAGATAGCATCAACCTGGTCAATGGTAGCATCCTTGGATTCAGCAGATGAACCATTGTCACCCCAGAATTCAGCCAAGTCTTGACCACCACCGTTGTAGATCAAGTAGTTTGGAGTATCTTCTGGAATATCAGATAATTTGTTCTTGGAGGAATATTCAATGATTTTCTTTTTCAATTGAGCTGGGGTAATACCACCTTTACCAGAAGCAAATTCAGATTTGGAATCTGGGTATAAGGATAAGTAGTAAGTTAATAAACCAGCAACATGTGGAGACGCCATCGAAGTACCTGATAAAGTAGCAGTGGCAGTTTCAGAACCAATGTAAGTGGATAAAATGTTCAAACCTGGACCAAAGATATCAACACATTTACCGTAGTTAGAGAAGTAAGCTCTGCTATCAGATAAAGTGGAAGCACCAACAGTAACAGCTTTGTCAGCAGCAGCTGGGGAGTAGTTACAGGCATCAGCATTGTCATTACCAGCAGCGACAGCGAAATGAATACCAGCTTGAACAGCAGCATTAACAGCCAAATCCAATGATGGGGATTTACCACCACCTAAAGACATGTTAGCAGTGGAACCTTTGAAACCCTTCTTGTTATCTGTAACAGCTTTGGCATGTGCGTTAGCAGCGTATTCAACACCCTTAACAACATCGGACATGGTACCAGAACCATTGGATCTTAAGACTTTAACAGCAACAATGTCAGCTTTTTTAGCAACACCGTAGTTTCTTGAACCAATGGTACCAGCACAATGGGTACCGTGACCATTACCATCTTCATCTTGGTCACCTTGTGGAACAGTCTTACCCCAGTTCGCACGACCTTCAAACTCAACATGTTTAACGTTGACACCAGTGTCAATGACGTATGAAGTGACACCTTCACCAGCCTCGTTATCATATAAGTATTTGTTGAAAGAGCCCAAGTTTAATGGTTCTCTGTGTGAGATTCTCGATAAACCCCATGGTGCACCATTCTGTGTGTCAAATTCAGAGGCAAAGACTCTTGAATCCTTTTCAACGAATTCGACTAATGGATTACGACGAATTAATTCAATGGTGTCATCCAAGAAGTAACCAAAGTAACCAGATAATAAACCATCAATGTGGAATTGGTCTAAGATACCACCTAAAACATCAGAAACTGATTCAGCTTCAATATCTTTGAAAAATTCATGAGTTGGGTCAGCTTTTAGTAAAGTTTGAGCAGCTTGAACATGTTCTTGAGAAACCCATTCTTGGTGGAAATTGGCCTCTTCTGTTTTAACACCTTTCTTGAAGACAACGATGTAACGGTTTGGGATAATATTGCGACCAGCGCTTTCGGTGGAGATTAAGGCAGCAGCGTCTTCTTGTTTCAACAAGTGCTCGTTCAAGACAGCAGTGTCAATGGTTGTTCTGGCTTCTTCAGCAATGTCCTTGACAGCAGCTTGACCCTTCAAAGCAACGTTCTCAACAGCAGAGAAGACGCTTTGGGAGTCGATGTGAGGAATCACAAGGGCGTTGGAAACGGCGGCGAGGACGGCCACTGGGAGTAAAGTAGATTGTTTCATGGTTGTATTCTTTTAAATGATAAAAGGAGTTGGGTCTTGCGGAGAAACTTGATAAGGGAAAGAGTGGCAAGCCACTTCTTTTTATACATTGTGGTTGCGATGCCCTGTCTACTATTTCTGTTGAGCAAAAAAATGAATTCCGGTGCACTGTTAAACTCGTAACTGATAAATATGGCGTCGATAAGATAAGGTTTCGCGGAAAGTCACATGACGCAATCTTACAGGTCACGTGAACGTACCAAATGGTCGTGGCCGCACCAGACATGCACGTTCAAAGTATGGACAATATCAGACAATTACCAAAATACGCTATCTGGTTATTGTTCTGCTTTTTTAGGAGTGCATTGTCTTTGATCGTGGTACAGTTTAGCTCGCACTGAAGTTACTGTTTAAAGAACGGGCTGTTCTCTTTTTTCTCCGACGAAAAACCACTCAAAAGCTTAAGCACAAGCGTGAGATTGATGGCTACGAAGGACCAGAACACAGAGGAAACCAGTCTCTTGGTGAGCGATACTGAGCACTACGCGTCCGGTCACAATGAGTTAAGCACTTCTGTTAGGTCCGGCATCAAGAGAAAATTATACATTTCCCATTTCCTATATGTCTGGAACGCTAGAATCTATGAGTTTGGTATCGTGTTGTTCATCATCAATCTGTACCCAAATGATTTGATGCCTCCTTCACTGTTTTCATTGTTCTGTACAGGTTCCGGTATCTTCTTTACAAGCACCTTGTCTAGATTTGTCAATAACGGTGAGAGGTTATCCATCATTAAATCCACTATTTTCATTCAAAGATCTGCTGCAATTTTATCATCTGCTACCTTACTGGTTACATTCAGATTCTTCAAGGAACATGAAACCATGAAGCACGTTGCCCTAGGTGTGGTGATTCTTGGTGGTGTTATTGAGACGTTATCAACGATCGCTAATAAGATTTCCATCTCCAGAGATTGGATAGTGAAGATCTGTGACAGAGATCAAGAGTTCCTGTTGGAGTTGAACACAAGATTGAGATCCATGGATTTGTTCTGTAAATTGATTGGTCCATTCTTCATCTCAACCTTCTTGACTTTGACAAACCATGAGATTACAGCTGCGTTCCTCATTCTGTCCTTCCTGATTTGTAACTTTGTTGAGTTCTCGGCTATTTTGAACATCTATCATGCTGTCCCTGCCTTGAAGCATCCGGCAGCTGACCGTGTTGTGGAACCAGAATTAGATCCAGAAAATTCAATTAATAAAGTGACCCATAATTCATCTTTCTGGGTTCTGTTCAAGTCTTTCATGCAAACTCCATTGTCACTATTCATTATTGCAGTAGCTATGACCTACTTCACTGTCCTATCATTTGGTAGTTCCACCGTCGCATATTTGTTGTCATTTGATGATATCACTAACTTCTCCATTGGTGTGCTGAAAGCAATCTCTACAATCTTTGAATTGTTCGGTACAATGGTTGTCTTCCCATTTCTCTCCAGAAAATTTGGCCTTATCAATACGGGTTTAATCTCAGTTACTCTTGAATTCTTAACATTAATCCCGATTGCTGTTGGTTTTTTCCTGAAGTATGAATATACTCGTTGGTTGATGTGTATTTGTATCCCATTCTCAAGGGTTGGGTTATGGTGTTTTGACTTAGCCTTGCAAAATTCAATTCAGATATATATCAGCGATGATTTTGAAAGATTCAATGCAACATCTTTTGAAGAAACGTTCAACAATTTGTTCTCATTATTGGGGTATATTTCGACATTGATTTTCCATAAGCCAGAGCAATTTGAATATCCTTCTCTTGCAACTGTGGCCGCTATTGGTGGTGGTGTTTTGTTGGTTTACATTTGGTATTTCAGAGTCCGATCTCAGAAGATCATCATTGAAAACAATTACTGAACATTTGTTCAGTCCTTACCAGCTATCTATATCATAGGATCGCTCGTTGTATATAAACGTGTGCCTTTCGAGACATTATCGTATGTAGTGGTTAAGCCATACCTCGTAACCCACACCGTACATCGAATAATCAAACACTCTATATTAAGTAAAAAAACAGTCCCTAACCCTCACAGTATAACACAGCGATGACTTCTTCTGGTCTTCCTCTTGGGAGCGTTTCCATACTCATTATAATCACTGTATGGATAATATTCGTCATCATCATCGTCCTTCTTTTTCAACTTTAGTTTATCTCTTAGTGACTTTTTTGGAACGTAATTGCCCTTTCCTATTATATCGCTCAATCCAGTATTAACAGCCAAATTAAACGCTTGATTTATATTCTCAGTGGTCTTCGCAGAACATCTGATGTGTGCCTTTGCACCAATTAACGCCGCAACTATCTCAGCATCTTCAAAACTCACAGACTGGGCATTATTCAACAAGAAATCACGATCTTGTAACAAATCGGACTTGGTACCTACCAGTATTAAAGGCACATCTGAACAGAAATGTGCGACTTCTGGTGCCCATTTCTCTTTAACATTGTTCAAACTGATCATACTCACCACAGAATAACAAACCAGTATAACATTCACATTCTGATACGACAATGGTCTTAATCTATCATATTCTTCTTGTCCAGCAGTATCCCACAACGTCAACTCTACGAGTTTGTTGTCCGAGCTCTCTACGTTTGTAATATAATTCTCAAAAATCGTAGGAACATAAGCTGTTGGGAATTCCCCCCTTGAATAAGAGATCAACAAACACGTCTTACCACAACCACCATCACCAACAACAACCAACTTCACTTGATAATCGGCCTTCTTCCTCTTCCTGTCGTTCGCAACCTGGTAGTTCACAGGGCTGCCTAGGTCAATGTTTGATCCAGGGGATCTAAGCTGTTTGGGATCAAGTCCGCTCTGGGATTGTCTGTTCTTCGCAATGTCATATGGTGTTTCCAGTGACGTGCTGATCACTTTGAATGAACTATTGTCTTCAGAATCCAAAGGGTCGCGTGTGTTTCGACCATAGTAGGGCACTGACAGTATATTAGCCATAGTTAATGAGTTGATCTGAGTGTGGTATGCAGAATAAGCTTCTGTTGAGAGATGAAACAAAGAAAGTGAAACTTCTGGGAAACGCGATGATGTTTGTTTACCTTTTTTTGTTTACCTTTTTACTAATTCCGACCGGGAAACCATAAAACCGAGTTCCATTAGGTGTCTACTGGAAAAGTCATAATAATAATTGTACACTGTAGTATTAGAACAGAATAATAAAAAACATGTCAAAACTCATCACTCGTCATCTTCTTTGTCGTCATCATCATCAAGTTCAGTTGCTCCCATTTGCATAATTAATCTTCTGTCTTCAACAAACTTGTCAATGAACTCTAATGTGGCCTTTTGATAATTAACTGCCTCGTTGAAAATTGGATCGATATATCTTGGGTCATAGTCTTGTTCCAATAATGATGTCCTGTGATCAATACCGTACACCAAGTCAATCTTTTCAGATCCTTCTTGCTCGATTTCGGTTCCATTTCCAAAACTAGAATTTAGTAAATCATTCAAATTATCAGCTAAGGCATCACCATCTGGGTCATACTTCTTGTAATAATTGTCTGATGACATCAAATTATGGGAGATGATTGAATCCATTGGATAGTTGATCTTCTTAATGACAGTAGTTGCAAAGGACTTGATACAAACTTCATGGATATCAAGAGCTCTTCTCTTTAAACGATCCTTCATGTTCATGAAATTTGGAATAGGGTCATTCAACACGGTATTTCTTAAAACATAGGCATGTCTTCTTATCAAGAATGCAGTAATACGACAGGAATAATTCAAATACCATATCAATTTTTCATCTTTCAGCCCATTCAATAATTGTTCCTTCTCAAAAGGAAACATATTGTAATAACCATTCAATGAAAATGTGAAGATGTAGCTGCAGTCAATCAAAGTATATTTCAGCATTTCAGCAAAGGCATACCAGAATAAATAAAACACTTTTTCAACTTCCGGTGTCTTACTTCCAATAGTATGCATCTCTGATGGAATTATAGATAATCCCTTTTTCATGAGATTGACTAGTTTATCAATTGGAAACTTGATGACATGATCAGGTATTTCTTCCTTTTCAAAAAACTCAAAAGTAAATTCAATAAACTCGTATAATTGCTGGTATTGTTCGGATAATCTAGCGTTTCTGTTCTTAGGAGTGTGGATATACCTAGCACCAAACTCTTGGTAAATATCAAAGAATTCATACAACATATCAGGTGCATATTGAGGAAACCACACATATTTTGTAGTAAACATGAAACCATCAGCATAAGACTGTAACAACGGAAATGTCTTTGGAACAAGATGTGGGTTTTCCAAAATAACCTTCAATAAAACACCTGGACCAGCCGCAAATGCGAAGAAATCCTTGTATGATGACTTTTTGAAAAAACAAGTTGTTGCGGATAGATATGAAGCCAAATGCAATGTGGTTGTAGCATTAGAATCATTCAAGTTAAGGAAATTCCGACGAACTCTGTTGATACATTCAACTCTGTATTTCAGAAAGTGATGTTCTGATTTTGGTAATCTGGGTAATAACATTGCAGTCCCTTGTAACATACAACCATAAAACAATGTTTCATCAGTCCAACTATCAACAAAATGATCATAGATCTCAGCAAATAAGAATGCCCTTGAGAACGTCAAAGACACAGACTCACCTAGAAACTCAGGATACATCCTAATATCATATTGTGCTTTATTTGTCTTATGAGGAACTAATGCGACTTCAAATTTTTTCGTATCTTTATTATACTGTGGAGACACAGATGCTGTTGGGATTGGTTCTGACATTCTTCTTGCCTTTGCGGTATCAAATTCAGCGGGTGAAGATTGTGATGATAATGAGTTTGATGAGGAATCATAAAATTGTCTGGATAAAAGCTCAATTGGATGAATATAGTTATCCATGATCATTTTCTTAGACACGGTAGATAATGATAATGGAGATGGTTCAGATGTTCCTGATAGTGAGGAAGATTGTGTTGTATATGGTGAAGCTGTACATGGTGAAATGTTGGAGACATTGGAAAGATTCAGATGGCCAGGGTCTTCTTGAGGCAAGGGAAGTTCATTACGAAATCCGGTGGCCGCATTGACTGAAAACACCTCTGGATTCATATTGAGAGGGATATGTTGAGCATTATTGAAGGTGTCCTGTTGAAGTGACTGGTCGTCATAGAATGGTGGCTGTTGGTATTGGAAAGTGTTAGATGGGGGCTGATACTGCACAGGGTTCTGGGTGCGGGTGTGGGCATCCTCTGTCAACGGGAACTGCGACATGTCTTGCTGACGTTGTGTGTGGTGAGGATAACGTGCGCTTGTTCCTGAATCACTAGGAGTGTCCTGTGCGTCGTTTCTCTTCCTGAGGGCATGCGCCTGTAGTATAGTTTCCATCTGTTCTGTAGAATAGTCTAAGTATCCGCAACGGACCTTTCTGGCAATACACCTGTTACAACCCGGGAGGGCCTCGTCACACTTGATTCTCCGCTGCCTGCACTGCGGACAGCCCAGCCTGGAGTTCTTGTGTTTTCGACGATGTGCCACCTTCTTAGAGCCGTCGTCGGGAGAGGTGGGCTCTTCTGAGTCTTCTTTCTTGCTACTAGGACTCATGGTCGGTTGCTGGTCTGATAGTGATGTCTCGTATGTGGTTTCTTCTTCTCGGTGCTCTCTACGGCAGCACGCAAGCTCTTCTGCCCAGACGCTCCCGTGGTTCTGCCGGTGGTGCCTGTGACTGTGAAAGAGGAGGATTTCCTTGTCAAGAAGGCTAGATTTTAGTGTTTCTATTGCCGTGTCGGTTTGGGCACGCTTTTACGGTGTTCTACGCAAATCTAAACTCGATTCTCAGCATTTCATAAAAAAATAACATTTATTTCCCACTGTATACTCTATTAAGTGTAGCTGATCCTATTGTATTCATTATCGCACCAGAATGTCCTCCTGGAATGGGTTTGTCACATAGCTGGTAATCATCTCCAAAAGCGATTGGATCTCGTATAAACCCCACAAAATTAGTGCAACCTTCAACATTAGCTTCTGTTGTGGAGTCAGTCTCTCATTCTGATCTATTCTAATAAATATGGAGGAAACAATCGGTATAGTGTTTATCAGATCGAATATCGTGCTGTATTCCTCCTGTTGTTGCTGCTGTTCTTGGGGTGGTGATTGTTGCTGGTACTCGATCTCTCCTTCTTCTGCATCTGATTGTGGATCTTGTCGAATCCAGGTCAACATGTTCAGTCTGGTCGACTCAAGTTCCGGCTGGATTGAATCGTTCGTTGAAATGCTTGGAATATCAGGAATCAAAGAAGTCGGTTCGACAAAGGAGCTTTCTTCTTTACCAGATTTAGCCTTCTTCTTCTTCTTATCTGATTTTATACCAAAGAATTTCTTAAAACCTTTTCTTGATTTCCCTTTTTTTCCTTCAGGCGTTGAAGACCCTTCAATTATTTCAATATCTCTCATTTGTCCAGGCGATCCCTTAGCTCCCATTACAGGGCTGGTAATGGGTGTAACAGCAGATTCCCTATCTGAATAAACATAACTCTCATGTCTCTTAGGGGAATCAGGTTCTGAATTAGGAGCTTCTTCATATTCTCTACCACTTCTCACCATTGCTTCAATAGCGTCACTTCCACTGCTAGCGAATGAACCAGTACCAGCGACACCTTGTTCATTTCTGAAAAATACCGTCAGACTCTCATAACTAGGCTCTTCAAAGTATGGTGATCTTTCAGGTTCTGGATAATATTCTGGTTCTTGTGGTGATAGTTGATATATAACTGGTTCTGGCTCTGGATCTTTCGCAAAGTAGTAACCATCACCAGTGATTCTTAATTCTCTGTTGGTGTTGAAAAGCTTCTTGTCAAAGGAATTTTCATATCCCATTGCTATCGTAGGCATCAATTCCAACATTTCATCACTCTGGTTGGATTGTGTATAGATAACTGATTCTTTTCTGCTCTTCTTTAGTTTTGCTTTTGTCTTTGATTTTTCTGCCCCAGCTCCTTCTGTGGTGTCTGTTGCTGAAGAAGCAGTAGCCGGTGTGGTCTTCTTGAAGGGGTTCATCTTGATATTGAACTTGGACTCCTTAATGGCATCTTCATCATCAAAAATCAATAGATCTGGATTCGATCTTGACTCTCTAGGAGTAGTACGTCTTGGTGTAACACGTTGGAATTGTTTTTCTTGAGGAAGAGGCTGAACTTGCTGAGCTTGCTGACCATACTGGGCCTGTAATGCAGGTGACCGTATGGCCTGTGAATAGCTCTGTGGTATCGATGGTCTGTACTGTTCTGGTGGTTGCTGGACCTGATTCATATTTGTGGGCAGTCGATATTGTTGTTGTTGCAATTCTCCATAATATCTCTGGGATTGGAATTGTGATAAGTTTTGTATTCTTTGTTGTTGTGGATAATAAGGTTGGTCCTGGTTGTGATATGGTTGATTAGACGAGACAGCTCTCCGCTGAGCAGTGCGATGTACTGGCTGTTGTTCTTGATTTGCAGGTCTGGTATTTTGATGCTGAGAATGTTCCACAAGGATGGGATCGCTTGCATATCGATGGCTCATCCTGCTTGTTCTCGAAGGTCGTAAACAATGTGTGAAACAGCGACAGGGAAAAGAGTATGTTGTGAGGAACTGAGTATGTGTCTCTTAGTTAAGGAGTGTGTAAACTTTCTGAAGGTTCAGTGATGAGGGGCGATGAGTTGATGAGTTGGATCCTTGGAAACAAGCAGTTGGGAAGTGACCTTTTCCCATTAGAAAATGGCTGGTTATGCATTCCAATATCAAAAGGCCGGTTCGTGCACGCACGCAGTGAATTATACAAAACCCCTACCGGCTCCTAGTAATAGCCAATTTGAGGGTAGATAGACCATGAAGGTGAAAGCTGGTCTCTAGCTTCTGATTAATTTGTGCCAGAAGTTTGGTTTTGCATTAGCGTTAATTAAGTCGTTGAATTTACGGAAACAATGGCGGCGCAAGCTGAGGAGAGTAAAAAGGAAAAAATTTGAACTCTGGGATGGGTCCCCGGTCTTGACTCTTCACAACTAACGCAGTACGTACGAGTGATCACTCGATCTCAAGGTGCACTCCTGATTACTAATCGTATATACAGGTATGCTCAGGTATTTCAATTAGAACAAAACCAATCTCTGGTCGGTACGGACACGCTATTGTTTACTTTCATATCTTCTCTTCGAAAATATCACAATTTCCCAAACCTCACTGTCCTCTAAGGGCATAAGGGCAGTCGTTCTTAGTCAGCGTTTGGAATGCAGCATAGTCAGTTAAGTGAGTCAGACTTCACTTACATATACAGTCATAGCTAATCGTGTATATGAGGAGGAGGGGATCCTGTCTCGTATGCCGCCATGTCAAGGGGAGTAAGAGTACTGTCCTAAAACATGCTGCTGTTCATGAATTTGCAGAGTATGAGAAGAGTATCAAGTATGTATTGGACTGGATCAAGAATGTTTTATAGATCTTGGATCGAATAAAAAATAATGAATAGATTGTGTGATTTTATGAGCTAATTTATCAATAAGTGTATTGCATTAACACTTTAGTCTATCCATTTAGTCCACAAAACAGGTTACAACTTACATTCTCATAGAATGTCTCTGTCTATCAGATAACTTTTGAATTGCTCAAGGGTCAACAGTGATCCTGAAACCTCGCCACAGTACCAATCAGGCTCAATAAGCTCTATTGTTCACCCCAAATCCAAAAATTGTTAATTTTAGTGTCTGATCGCATAATTCTATTTGTGGAATATAATTGCTTGAAAGTTATATATAAAGCAGCTTTCCAAGTCTGTCCTTCGAGCCTCCATTAGAATCACACTCACAAATTACAATTCATCTCATTTCGAAACATGCCAAAAATTCTAGTTGCCCATGGATTTGGATCCAATCCAGTCATCGCCAAAGAGCAACAAACCAACAACCTCCGTGCTGCTTTTTCTAAAGAAGGATTCGAATTGATCTATATTTAAGCCCCAATCAAATTAGCCCTTGAAGATTTCCCATTTCCATCTGTCCATGACATTACGAAGAATGATTTATTTTCATGGTGGACATTTGATGGCAAGACGGACCCAAGTCTATACGAAGATGTGATTAGAAAACATGCAGATGACGATGTTGTGGGAATCATTGGATTGAGTCAAGGTTCTTCATTGACTGGTATTGCCAGTGCCAATTATAAGAGATTACTTCCTTCTTTGAAATTTGGTGTTGGGTATGGTGGTTTCTACTATCATTCGCCACCATATGAGCCAATCCTTAAGGCGTATGATGGTAAAGTCGAGCTTCCTTTTTTGACAGTTGTTGGGGACAAAGATGAAAGAGTCCTTCCTGAAGTGAGTATCAAGTTCGCTAATGAACAAGTCGAGGAGGGCAAATCAACAGTTTATAGACATCCTGGAGGGCATATTTTTGCAGGTGATGATAAGAGTGTTGAATATGTTGTGAACTGGGTTAAGCATCAGCTTGAAAAGTAAATAATTGCCCGAGCTTCATACCGTATTACATATTATCCTTAGCTCAGTCCAATAAATGTGTCAGAAATAAAAAAAATCTCCATAAAAAGTACGCTTTCGGACAATTGCCGAATCAAGTAACCACAAGCCATGTCACACGAATGAAACTTTCAAACTAACCTGATCCACTACCAATTGGCAGTGGGAAAGCAAACGACCCAGAAAGAGCACAATCGCCATTATAGAATGACTATGCGGTTGCCTGAAGAGTGGAGCGTCCTCAAAACGAGATCCAGCGAGACAGACCGGTTCCTATTTGGTGCAGACTACTCAAAGGACCAAGCAAAGTACAGCATTTATATCACTGATCTGAGTAATGTCTGGATCTGTGATGTTGATTCAGAGAAATTGAAATATCAGGCTATGCATAGCAGGGTTCAGTTTGACCGACTAGAGACGTTGTATGGTTTATTAGTGGCAGAATTCAAGTCTAATTTCAGTGGAGTGAGTGATGGTGAGAACCCATATGAAGTTACATTAGATCTTGATAAGTTGAAGTTTGACAGAGGTGTTCCATTGGAAATGAAGTTGAAAATGGAGAAACGTTTTCTAAAGACTGATTTTAGATGGAATTGGACGTTTGAACTGACGATTTTGCCAGATACTAGTTCCATCACCATCCTGAAGTATCTCATATTTAGAATGTCCACTGCTGTTTTCACGATTAACGAGTACAAGAATGATCTAATAAGGCAACTCAGACACAAGGACAGTGCTATCAGATTCCTCAAAGAGACAGTGGAGAGTTTAAACGGATCACATATCATAGAGAAATGGGCACCACCAAAGTCAGCCAACGAAAACGTTTTAAGTTCGTTTGATGGCGCATTATTTGATCAAGAGTGGAGAAAGAAGAAATACCCACATTTACAGAACCAGAACATTTGGGATGTTATGGAGTCTAATAAAGAATCAGGCGTGTGGTCTTATTCAACGAATTTCAGATTTCAGCAAGATTCATCCAATGTTGAACAACCTAAGAGACAATTACCGGATGAAACAATAGATGGATTTAAGACACCAGATATTAGAAGTGAATCTCCATCCAAGAGAAGAAGGGTGCAAAATATTGACAAACTGAATGATGAATTTGAAGAGTATGACATTAATGAAAACACACATGACGAAATAAAACGAGAACCAAGTGCAACACCTACTGCCCAAACACCCAAGTTTACAGAACGACCAGCCTCAAAAGAGCCATCAACTGAAAGATCCTCATCTGATGCACAGAGCCAAGTGGGGTCTCCAGATAAGAAAAAGAAGAAGTCATTTGGTGTCAGTAGAAAAAGAAAGATACAATACAAAGAATATTCCCCTATCAAGGCACCAAAATACTTCCATAGTGATGATTAAAATGAATTATGATGTATTTCTTTACGAAAATGCTTTAATACCATAGTACAAAATAGTTTATATCCAAAAAATTACTTGAATGGACCAACAATGTAATTCCATCTCTCAATGATATTCTCTAGTGCATCATTATGTTTGTCATCTCTCTTGATGTAAAGTGCACGAAGTATGTTACTCCAATAATCAACAAACTCAGCAAGATCCACTCCATCTCGCGGAACTCCCGTGTATCTTGCTGTCTTTCTTCTCCCATGAAACGGTTTGAACGAACCTCTCTGGAAGTACTCAGTGAAGACAGGTATCCAGTACTTGATAAGAATATTAGCAGAAGCAGCCAATCTTCTAACTTTGGATTTATCATATCCAATCATGTCGACATCCTCACCATATTCTTCATACATGCAATAGTCAATGGCATCCAAAACGACTTTCTGAACCTCACGATGGATCAGCTCAGCAGCATATCCAAAGTCTTCTATGCGAGCCAAATGTGTGGGGCCAGATGATCTCTGAACTTTGGGCGTACTGGATTGGACAGGTGCAAGTTCAACTTCCATATCCTCTATTCCCATGCTTTCCATGAGTTCTCTGTCCAACTCTGCGATGTCCCCACTCAATTTACGTTCTGGTTTCTGACTTTGAGGATAGTCTTGAAGATTCTGCTGCCGACCTCTCAATGTGATAGCCACTGGCTGATAATTCTGATGAACTGGTCTTGCTCTTATAGTTTCTTGGTCGCTATTCTGCTGGTGGCCTTGCTGGTTCTGTATTCCATCACCATAACGTGATTTGTTCTCTATGAATGTGGTCTTAGCAATCAGGTCAGCAGTCATACCTTTTCTATATGATACCGTCAATATCTCATTAGCCAGTGCCTTCATGCAAAGGTTCTTATCATTGGATAACAACACCACCAACGCACTCTCTTTCTCCTGTAAATACAAACAACAATCCAAAATGGCATCATCCTTTATGGCATCCTTGTCTATAAACTCTCTGAGCTTCTGAGCTCTGACTGACGACTTCAAGTCAGCAAGCTTCTGATATATCCAGCTGTTCGCCCATCTGGCTAAATGCCCTACTGTTGTACCGTCAATTGTACCATCGTCAGTTCTTTTTGACACCTTCAGTCCATCCAATTCCTTAACGACAGCAATGGGGATCACGATCTTGTGATGATACTTGGTATTCAGCCTAGCCAATTCATCAATGATATTCAAATGCGATAGTATGAAGTTCGTATCCACAACCATCAATGTGTCCCTCGCGGGTCTAGCTTCAGGTACCAGATCATTATCGTCAAATTGATTATCACCAGAACTCATTGGATTCCAATGTGGATCAGCAGAATAGTTACTCGTTCTCTCATCCGTAACAAAATTGGCAATGACCTGGACCTCCTCTTCGTCATCCATCCCAGTTATCTGGATATCACCGTCTGTATCACGATCCGCGCTGCAATAACTTGAATGTTCTAGCACATCATTAACTCTTTCCTCGATCTTAATGGCACCAATTGGCCTCTTCTTCCGGCGTACTCCTGTCGTTATTATCTGCCTGGACTCCTGATCCGAAAGTCCTCGTGAAGAGTACTTCGACGGTAGCTCACTCATGCGAAAAGTCTGTGCTGATGTCTAAATCAGTTGTTTTAGATCAAAATTGTGGGTTTTTTACATAATCGGTATTCTTACAAAGAAACATCAAGTTCAGATCTACATTGAAATAAGAGAGCTCTACATTGGTTATAGTACCTTTATAAATACATGATCATTAAAGAAGCTCAATAACTGAAACTTCTGATAAAGCAGTAAAATGAAACCCAAAATTTCCCCCAACAAAAAAAAAGACATTGTATGATATTCTATATGTACAATAAAACCATTGATCTCATAGATGGCATTATAGTTCCTGAAGGTCCTGATATGCTATCAAGGGTAAAACACACGATGCAATGCAACTAAATGAAACAGATGTGACAAATTAATGGATATTTTAGAAAATATCAAATGCCAAAAACAGTAACAATGAGAACAAATGAGAAAACAACTCATGAAACAAAACGCAAAAACACAACAAGCAATACTCTATTGATTAATTGATTTATTTGTTAGATTTGGAAGCTTTCTTTTCAGCTTTTTTGGTCTTTTCAGCTTGTTCCTTAACAACTCTCTTGACAATTTTTTGCTCTTCAATCAAGAAGGCTCTGACAACTCTTTCTTTGACACAGTTACCACATCTGGAACCACCGTAGGCTCTTTGAACGGTTTTGTGAGTTTTGGAAACGTTGGCGTATTGTCTTGGTCTTAATGAGGAGATACCTGGTAAAGCAATACCACAGTCACCACATTTTGGTCTGGTACCGATTTTCTTAACGTGTTGAGCACGTAAGACACCACCTGGAGTTTTGACAACTCTGATCTTGTTGGATTTGGTGTTGTATGGATTTCTTCTTCTGTAGGTAACTCTTTGAGCCATTTTGTTTTTATTGTTTTGTGGTTTTGGTAATACAGTATCCAGTTCTTCAAGCTTTAGTTTTGGTGAAACTTTTGTGTTCACTTTCTTTTACTGAACTTCAAAATCCGCGAAAATTACTTCTTCCAGGAAATTGGATGAGGTACTTTCGCGAATAATTGGATATTTCTGTGTTTGGGTGTTTCACCGTAATGGAAGTTTTTGTGACTGCGTTTTATTAACTATGCGAGAAATACAATACATTACAACATGGTCATAGTAACAGCTATAAATCAATGAAGGCTACATCCAAATCTGATCCTGGTGATTTCTTTAATAATTAACAAATGTACATTCAATCAATTCATGTTCTTCGGGTGTGTAGTGTATTAAATAGCAAGAACGACTGCAAGTATCTCTGTAAACCATCTTAACGTAATCTTCTAGCTTCACGTTCAGATTCCATCAATGATAAGATATCGTTTTCTCTGACTGGACCCTGTTGTAGTTTGTTAGTACTCTGATTCGTTCAAACTCTAGTTATCTTCAAAGAATAACTCTAATTGATTAAATACATACTTTGACGTTTCTGACAATGGTTCTTGATGAATCATCAATGAATTCAACTCTGACTTGGGTAACACCACCTCTTGAACCGGTTCTACCTAAGACTTTCTTAACTCTAGCTAAAGTGACTGGGGTTTTGGTATCCTGTAATTATAGTTAGTTTCACAAATTCATTAATGTTAGATTGAAGAGTATAACTCAAAGTAGGCTCAAAATGATGAAAATAGACGATCTGAGGATCAAACAAACTAATCTGAATACGATATTCTGCTAGACTCTCATGGATATGATTCTTTGATTTTGATTATTTGACTTTTGATTGTCGAAAATTTTTCAGTATTGACTTGATGAGCTCCAGTATAATGAATAGCGAGCTAAAAGGACGGAAATTTGGGGTTTCAAATATTGATATGTCATGATCTTGAGCTACTCTGGGTGGTATCTTCTCTCTTTGTATCATTTACTCACCATTTTGTATTCGTTATAGATAATGCTAATTTAGAAGAACTAGTTAAAGGTTTTGTGAAAAGAAAAACTGAAAAATCAAAATTGAAGGTTTGAAAACAACACCTGGACACCACGCAAAAAAATTGCTTGTCGCGAACTTCACGTGACTAAACTTTGGTCTGCCAATAATATATGGTCAAACTACGGTCATATAAACTGTGTGTACTCTTCTACGGGACTTCAACAAAATATCCAAATTTGACATCTAAACATAGCTATAATTGAACTCTTAAGTAGAGGAATTCTTAGTACCTCCTGAACCAAACTTCCTCTTGTTGATATAAGCAATCAATTCTTCCTCTGACAAATTCAACAACCCTTTAACATCACCAATAAAACTACTGATCTCATCAACATCATTTTGAAAACTATCTCTCAAATCATTGAATAAAGTTTCGTATTTGGCAGTCAAGTCAGACATAACTTTCTTATTAATTTCATTATTGATGATTTGAATCTTACTGACTAATTGATTAGAGAAGCTAGTGATAGAGTCAAAAATCTGTTTCTGCAAGGTGGTGGTATAGGCTTCAGATAATAAATGATCTGCAGACAGGACAGATAGGTTTGGTGGATTTGCCCCAAAAGCAGGTAGAAGTGTCAGTTGTCTTTCCAGTGATGGCTCTTGTGCGTTGTTCTTTTTCTTGTGAGGAGTCTGTTTAACTTTCTTAACAGGCTTGGCTCTAACTGGTTGGACTTGCTCCGGTATCGGTGAGACTGTTGGCTTGCCTTTGACATTTCTTTTTGGTCTGCCTGTCTCTTGAACTGATGGAGTCTTACTTGGGGCTTTGTTTCGTGTTGTTTTTGTAACTGGTTGTGAACTTGGTTGGGAGTACGCAAAATCTGGATCTTCATCATCCTCATCCTCTTCAATAGGATCAGACTCGGTAGTATCACTACCAAACACTTGAGTTAAGCGGACTGGTGTTTTCTCAAGTCGTTCAAGAGCCTTCTGGGTTCTTGTATTGTTCGAATCTATTGGTTTGCCTTTTTGTTGAACATTAAAGTTTTCTTGTTTGCATTTCTTTGGGGGTGCTTCCTCTGAAATGGCATTTTGTTTTCTTTTATTCGACCCTTTCTTTTCAAGTTTATTTGGAGCTATAGACAACGCTCTAGTGTTAGCACGAGCTTGAGCATGAATTACTGGTGAAGTCATTCCTGAAAATGTGTTCTCATTGTTATCCATTGATGAAAGCATTATTTCTTCATTTTTCAATGCCTTTGGTTTGGATTTTTGAACAGTGGACTGGGTAATAGCTGAAGCTTTGCCTTTGGTCTTTTCAGACACCGGAGGTGCAAAAAATGATTTCGGTTTACGTTTAGGAGCAGCTCGATTCAATGGTATATCTGTAGTTCTATCATTTTCATCACTGGAGAGGAAATCCCAAACATCATCAACAGTCGTCTTTCTTCCTGGTGTTTTAGAATAGGTCTTTCTAGGTTTCAAAGGTGCCTCAGTAGTCTTCACATCGGTATCTAATGGTTGACTTGATTCAATAATTAATTGCTGGGAAGCATCTGGAAATAATGGTTTTTGATGATTTCTTGTAGATTCAGCAACAATATAAGAGACAGCACTTGTATTCTTTTTGTTGGTACCAACACTTGTGTCTTTTGTGACATTCATAGGTGAGTGGAACATTGAGTTGCATTCGCTGATTTCTGATTCTAATGTTGGTTCAACCATCAGTTCAACAGGTTGATCTTTGCTGTGATCCAAATCTGGGTGAGCTTCTTCCATCTCTGTCTCTGGAGCTTTCTCTTCATCATTTTCTTCTTCCTCTTCCTCTTCCTCCTCCTCTTCTACATCATCGTACACGTTATTCAAAGAAATGAAGTTTTCAACAACACTGATCTTTCTGACTGGTGTTGACGTAGTGAATTTGTTTCCATTAACTTTTGAAATTATTGCTGGAATGTCATCACCAGAAAACATTTCAATATTAATCAGTATATGATCTGGAAACTTCAATGGATTTAGCATTGCATGTTTAGGCTCTCTTGACAACTTCATCACTAACTCCAAACCATTCTGTTTTACTTCGGACACGATACCAAAATCAACTTGCAATGGAGTAGCAGATTCACCAACTTCACATAATACAACCAAATTGGTATCGTTTACTTGAAAAATGCTGGAACCAGATGAGAAAAAACCGTTGTTGATTGTTAACCTTTTGAACTTGTTGATATTTGCTGCAAAAACTGAGTAAGATTTGAAAAACTTCATAGATTGAAGATCATTTGCATGGGCATCTTTTGGGAACACAATGTCTTCAGTACCAATCACTGAGGATATTAAATCTAACTTACCGATCTGAGAAATCAACTCAACCAAATAAGCAGCCAGGACGTATTGTTCGACATCTTTCAAAATTTCAGTCAATTGGGGACCAATCTTCAACAATTCAGATGCAACAAGTGCTTTGACATTTGCATACTCATGAGTTAATATGCATAACAAGAAAGCAGCTTTCCAGCTATCTTGGTCATTTAGTACCAACTTCTCAATCATGATAGCAACTGCTTTTGGTTGATCAAACAGTTTTCCATAATCATTGGAGTTCTGATAGTAGGACTTGTTAGTAGCAAAATTTCACTCGCAAGTATTCTGGTATTATTAAACTACAATTAAGGTAAACCAAAACTGATCCGACACTGCTTCTCTCAATTTAACACCAATAGTTATAATAGTCTCAAATACTTTTGAATTGATCTTCTTAGGCACAGATCTCACCATCTTCTCAAATGAATCAACAAAGATCATGAAGTCATTATTAGCATTTTCTCCTTCAATATCGATTTCTTCGACGAATTTCAAAAACTTAAGGCGTTTATCAGGGGAGACTCTATTACTCATGTGTTAGTTGATTTAACCGCTCAGTTCAAAATCTTGCTGAAGACACTCACTTTCTACCCAATTGATCAATCTTCTTTCCAGCTGCAAAGTAGCTTTCCATATCCCTCAATGTGGTGCTCCATTGCTTGAATTCTGACATATTTGACAGTACCGCCGTTGAATATGGCGTTTACGTTGAAGGAAACAAAACAATGGATTTGGTCTAGTCTTTATATGTCAAATCCGAATCTAAAGATCGGGACTAGGATTTCCGGAATGAATTTTAGTCCCGGAAATCCTAGTCCCTTCTCATGCGAGACTAAAAAAATGTTGACAAAAAAAATGTGAATTCATCCAGCTTTTCATGCCTCATCACGCTTGATATATTCAGTTAGACAGTTAATAGAGTCGGACGCACCAATAATTATGGCATCCACTGAAGAACTAACCTCTCTTTTAAAGAACTTGGGTCTGGAAGACGTCAAAGTCAAAGAAATCTTGAAGAACAAGAAGGTTTCCAAATCATTTACTGATATCTTATCAGAAAGCTCAACTCCAGTTCCACAACCATTAGAGAAACAAGAAAGATTATTGTTACATCAATTAGCCATCTTAAGCAAAGGTGAAGACATTGTCAACCTTAAATTGATTGTTGATGCTATCTTGAAAGGCGATTTGAAATCAAATGCTCAGTTAGATGAGGCGTTCAAATACGTTAAAGCAAACAAAGAAGCTGCCAATCTTGAAGAATTGAGCAAAGTCTCAGGTGTTGGTATCGTTGTCACTGAAGATCAAGTCAGAAGTGCTATTATGAACTACATCCAAGAAAACAAAGACGAGATTGTTGAAAAGAGATATCAATACGTTCCAAAAATCATGGCTAGTGTCAGAACCATTCCTGATTTGAAATGGGCTAATCCATCATTATTCAAGCCAGTCATTGATGAAGAGATCTTGAAACTGTTAGGACCTAAAGATGATCGTGATCTCATTAAGAAGGAAAAGAAACCAAAGAAGAAAGCCGCTAGCGCTAACGACACCAAAGATTCAAAAGCCAAAGATGAAAAGGTCAGATCAATGTTCACTGAAGGTTTCTTAGGTGATTTGCACAAAGTTGGTGAAAACCCACAAGCTTATCCAGAATTATTGAAAGAGCATTTAGAATTCACTAAGGGTAAAGTTCATACTAGATTTCCACCTGAACCAAATGGATTCTTACATATTGGTCACTCCAAAGCCATTCTAGTCAACTTTGGTTATGCTAAGCATCATGATGGTGTCTGTTACTTAAGATATGATGATACTAATCCAGAAGCTGAGGAAGACGTCTATTTCAAGAGTATCTTAAGCATGGTTGAATGGTTAGGTTTCAAACCATGGAAAATCACATATTCATCAGATTATTTTGATCGTTTATATGAATTAGCTGAAGAATTAATCAAAGCTGATAAGGCTTATGTTTGTCATGATACTGCTGAAGAAATCAAGAGATCAAGAGGTATCAAAGAAGATGGTACCCCTGGTGGTGAAAGAGTTCCATCCAAGGATCGTAATAAACCAATTCAAGAAAGTTTAGAAGAATTCAGAAAAATGAAAGCTGGTTTCTATAAACCTGGTGAAGCTACATTAAGAATGAAACAAGATTTATCATCACCAAATCCACAAATGTGGGACTTAATCGCATACAGAGTTTTGAATGCTGAACATCCAAGAACTGGTGATAAATGGAAAATATATCCAACTTATGATTTCACACACTGTTTGGTCGATAGTTTTGAAAATATTACTCACTCTTTATGTACCACTGAGTTCTACTTATCAAGAGAGAGTTATGAATGGTTATGTGATGCATTACATGTCTTCAGACCGGCACAAAGAGAATATGGTAGATTGAATATCACTGGTACAGTTCTATCCAAGAGAAAAATTGCTAAATTAGTCAATGACAAACATGTTCGTGGTTGGGATGACCCAAGATTATTTACTTTAGAAGCTATTAAACGTCGTGGTGTTCCACCAGGTGCTATTTTGAATTTCATCAATACTTTAGGTGTTACTACTTCAACCACTAATATTCAAGTCACGAGATTTGAAAGTTCTATTAGAAAGTTTTTGGAAGATACTGTTCCTAGATTAATGTTAATCTTAGATCCAGTTGAAGTTGAAATTGATAACTTGGATGAAGATTTTGAAGAAGTTGTTGAAATTCCATACAAACCAAATAATGATAAATTTGGATCTAGAAAAGTTCCATTTGGCAAGAGATTCTTCATTGATAGATCTGATTTCAGTGAAAATGAATCTGATAAAGAATTTTTCAGATTGAAACCTAACCAACCAGTTGGTCTATTGAAGGTTCCGTTTAATGTTAGTTTTAAGAGGGTTGAGAGAGACTCAGAAGGTAAAGTCTCCAAGATTATTGCTCATTATGATAATGATGTTGATTTCAAGAAACCAAAGACTTATATCCAATGGGTTCCAAACTCATCAAGATCCAAATCATACATTAAAGTTGATGAAATCAGAACTTATAATCAGTTATTCAAGTCGGAAAACCCATCATCTAACCCAGATGGTTTCTTAGCTGATATCAATGAAAAGAGTGAAGAAGTGTTCACCAACTCAGTTGTGGAATCCAACTTCGAAGAAGTGTTGAAGAAATCACCATGGAATGTTGAAACTAGTGTTGATAATGAATTGAACGTTGTCGAAGACAAGGAAAAGAGTGGTAATGAAATTGTCAGATTCCAAGCCTTGAGAGTAGGTTATTTCGCATTAGATAAAGATGCCACTGATTCTAAAGTCATCTTGAACAGAATTGTTTCATTGAAGGATGGTTCCAAATAGATTCTAATTCCCTGTGTATGAATAAAGCACGTCATTTAATTTAACTTGTCCTTGATCTG
Source organism: Komagataea pratensis (assembly GCA_003707865.2). Taxonomy (NCBI): domain Eukaryota; kingdom Fungi; phylum Ascomycota; class Saccharomycetes; order Phaffomycetales; family Wickerhamomycetaceae; genus Komagataea; species Komagataea pratensis. The sequence continues at coordinate 54,830 of PPMA02000037.1, forward strand.
TAACTGGAACAACTCGCGTTGAATTAGGATTAACCATGGCAAAGGACTCAGGAGTACTCAAGGGCCTTGACACTAATTTAAGCATTTCGAGATCACCTCTTTATTTTACCCAACACACACTCAAATGCTGCAGGTGGCTGTATTTTTTAAAGTTTGCGGACCTGATCTGAAAAGAACCTTAATCAACCAGACTTTATGACCGACCGACCCCACAAAGCGTACCAAAAGCGAGGGGGAAAAGCTGCATAAAGACATGATCTGATAGCTATGTGTTTGTGGTGTGTCTGTTGCGTCTCCCTCTCACCATCAGTTTACGAACATTGGCTGCTTGTAAAGTTGTACCACCACATTATTAAAATATTTCGCCATTTTGCGCGTCAAAGAGGAAATATTAGGTGTTACTTTTTTCTAATTTCCGCATACTAGAAAGCCAATCGAGAGTGAGTCGAGAGACGTACAAATCTGGATCAGAAAATAAAGGAGAATTTATATCTGTGTTATTTAAGCTTTTGGCTCTGTGTGCACGAGATATAGCCCTTCTTCCCATTTGTTGTAGAGTCGTACTTGGCCCCCATTTTCAGACCAGAGTGGTGCACTGAATCACTGATTATGTGATAGTGGAAGTGGACTCAGGTCATCTTGGTTATGGCACATCCAGTATGCTGTATACCCGATACCTTATTTTTTAAGTGTGTATTACAGATAAGGCACGCACTCCAGCACAATCTAGAAGAGAGAGGGCGATGTTAGCAGCGAAATAGTAGTCGAAGCCTGATAACCGTGATAACCTCCTTGCTGGAGTACGGGTATGACACACGAGTGCTGGCCCACCCCTAGCACACGGTCACTGGCCAGCCCAAAACAGCGTTCTGGCTCTAATAACGGCAGCGGTGTTTCTATTCTGATGGTCTGTCTGAGCAAGACACGTACCTTTTCTAGCAACAGTCTTGCACTTTCCCAGTTCGGCCGGTCTGAAAACTTTAATTGCCCCATTGTGCCACCTCAATGCGCATACAGTACTGTTCATTTCCATGGTGATTGGAAACTTAAGTCTTCCCCGCATGATCCTGCCTGAATTTGACACTTGACTCCGGTCCGTGTCTGAGGAATTGTAGTAAAACCTGCATAATTGTGCAGACGGAATCCAACAAATGATTAAAAAGAAGAAAAAACTCATGAAACCATCTGAAAATTTTTATAAAAGGACTCTTGTATCTCAAATTAACACCCCTTCTGCCTCTTCAGAAAGAAAAGACCCAACCCGGCACTGAAGAGGCGTGCTGCACCAACCTACGAAGTCCTGTCTCCACGAGCACTCGGCCATTCCGCAGATCCTGCCAACGTTTCCTGGTGTGCCGTCTTCCCTCCTTTCTTTTTGCCTCTTTATCTTGCTTGTGTCACACCTTTTTTTTTCAACTAGAAAAGGAAGTTTCATCAGGTCAACAAGCACAAGACCGCCCACTGTCTGACTTCAATCAGAGCGGTTCGTTTACCACAAGAGTGCGTCCATATCCTGCTGTTTGCTTGCTTCAGACCGGCACTGTCTCAGGTGTGCGATTTGCAGCTTATCACGTTTTTTTAGAGTCGTGGTACACTAAAGCATAAAGATAACGAACATCCCTCAAATCAACACATCAATATATCACATTGTGTCATGGAAGAAGTCATCCACGCACCACAGGATTTTCCTCTCATTGTCAGAGATACGGAACCGAAGTCTCAGGATCTCACAGAAGAGAGCTTGTTTTGGTTGAATCTTGAAAACAAGCAGAGCGTGTCGACCACTGAAACCACATCTACTCCAGAAGTTGTTTCATCATCTGCTAGCTCATTAAATTCGTTTGATCCTGATTCTACTGACCATAAACATGCTTTATCCACCTTCTACGATGCTAATAATGCTGCCTCAAATTCATCATTAGCCACACTTGTTCAAAAGTTAACTGAATCAACCACTACTTTAAACTTGGATAACGGCCTCACAAGATCACCACAAGTTGAAGCCCTTTCAACACCACCACAACAATTATTGAAACCAAAAGGTCCAAGAAAAACTAAATCTGCATTAAAGTTACCATCACTTGCAAGATCCAGATCTATGCCAAATGCTAATGTCGCTATGAAAACAGTTCGTTTCTCAAATGATTTGACAAGAGTGAAGACTTTCAATGAATCTGCTAGACCAAGTTCTATCTCATTAGACAACTCGCCTGACGTGTCACCGCCTGTTTCGAATGATGACATTGTATCATATCGTTCAAGTGGTTCACCAAAGGCCTTTTTTGATTTACAACACTCAATCAATTCAGGCTCATCTAGTTCTTCATCCGATGAAGAAGAGGATTATTTCAATCATAGATCAAGATCACAATTCTCTAAATGGACTTTCAAAACTCTGAACTTTGATTTATTTTTGATAAGGAATTTGGTTGATAAGCCAGTGAAATTATCATCATTACAAATCGTCAACAACCGTTTTATTCGTGGTACTGTTGAAGTTTCCAATTTTGCATTTGAAAAGTATGTTGAAATCAAATTCACAACTGATAATTGGAATTCTATTTATTTGGTTACTGGTAAATACGAAAGATCATTAAATTCATTAAAGGATCAGTTCACATTTGAAATCAACCTGAACAGATCATTATTAATGAACTCTAATACGAACTCGTATCATTCTGAACAAATTGATGTTGGTCTTTGTATCAAATATGTTTCCGATGGTCACAATGAATTTTATGACAACAACAATTCACAGAATTATCAATTTCAATTAATCAACAAACCAAGGCAAAGAAAGCTGAAGAGCAAGTTGAACTCAACAAAACAAAAGTCACATCTTTCCAACAATTTCACATCATCATCTTCCTCTTCATCATCCGCATCATCCGCATCAGCAACCGTCCCATCCACATCTGCATCACAAAGAAACTACACAACATCCTCCGGGCCAACAAGATATTTTTCAGATGATACTGACTATTTCAACACCCAATCCGTGAACCATCCAAAATTCAGTGATTGGCTGAAGTCATCATCTGTTAATTACAGTACAACACCATCAACATCATCACCACCATCTTCATCTTCATCAGCAAGTAATTCCATAATCACCTTATCTCCGAAGACTGAAAAGTCATTAGAATTCTTGAAGAAAGTTGTTGATGAAAGTGATTCACAAGATGAAAAATACAATGCGTTTTTGAAGAAGTATTGTTTTTTCAAACCTGATGATTACAATGAATCCAATCATGGTATGAAGAGTCATGAACCTTTCTTTATCAGATGAAATGATGATCCGTTGTGGGAGTTTGTTTTATTTATTATATTTAAGTTTTAAGTTCATTTTCTCTTACTTTCCCTCATTCCATCTCCATCAGTTTTGAATCTAATTATGTTTGGTTTTAATTGATCATTGGCTACCTTGTCCCATTTTTATATTGTCATTTACACAATTGTGCTATTCATTTGTTTCCATCGTTGTTAAAGGATTTTGTTAATCTTATAAAGTTTTGTTTTCCATCCTGTCATTTTTAGTTGTCATGATCATGCACATGTCATTCACAGAACTTTGTCTTCTTTCAATTCGTTATTTTTTTTATTATCATTAATTCATCACTATTTAAATTAGTTCATTTTTTTAACTATTTGAGCTATAATGCTATCACAAGGATTATTATACAAGATTTATTACTATATTAAGGGTTATTATTGCTATACATTTATACACTATATACAGAAGATTGTCTATACAGGAATTAGCTACTAGGTATTATCATTTGCTGGTTATTATTTTTGCTTCAAGAAGAAATGTTCAACTTCATTCTAGAATTTACGGAGGCCGATTGGTATAATATTTAGCTTGTTACTATTACACTCAGGTAGATCATATAGTTTAGTCTTTGAGCAAAAAATACAAGTTTCTATTCGTTATTGCCTCTGATGATGATCGTAGTTGATACATTTTTAATGCCGTTCACTGCTGGTTCGAAAGTCACTAGTTATGTCTCATAATTTTTGAAACACTGTCAATCACTCAAATAATTTCAGAAACCTCATGCTACAAAAGTTTCGAGTAGATTGAGTCATGCACGACTCACAAACCAAAACAACCGTTTTAGTTATATAGAGTGCTAATAAATGTATAGTATGTTGAAAAAAAAAAAGTTTTCTATATATAATTCATCACATCTACTGTGCGGTGTGCACCACGAAGACCACTTTTACACCTCCGTCCGTCCCAGACCATCCACCTTTGCACCATGTTCGGTACTTACTACTTACCGAGGGCCCAGCATCCGTGAAAAGACCACTTCGAGGTGTGTTGTACTAGGGAGATTGCAGTGGAAGACCGCAGAACAATGTGCTTGCTGCTTGATTAAGGTATAACGTAAGATTCGATGAATAAACGTATGTTTTCTCAACAATGTGTTCACTTCTGGGGAGCGATAAGACTCCAGACTCCAGACTCTAGAGTACATACTACATACTACACACTGAGTGACTGCACAGACACTAATATGCTGAATCCTGACTAAACCATCACCATCGCACTTTTATCTCTCCACTGTCTCATGCAGCCAAAGCACCACCAGGCCTTATAATTCCCTTCCAAATTGTTCCTTCGTATTCTTTCTTGGCACGTGATTTAATGCAGTCATCCTCGTAATTTCAGAGACGCGTCGCCTTTTCGGGAATTTTTAGCCCGAGATCTCACGCAAGTTACAGCTGCCGCGTTATCATGCATCGGATAAATGCACGGAAGAATGCTGTGAAGTGGAGTTTTGCTGGAGCCGAATATTCTAGACGGAGCGCTTTCCTTCTGGGTTTCTGAGGAAGGGTGAGATTTGAGTCTCGAGTCTCGACTCGGTGAGGTAGGGGAACACCCGTCTGGACTTGGAGACTGGGATGCGGGGCGGTGTAAGTGGTAGTGGTAGTACTCAGCAATAGTATATGAAGGATAATAGTATATGAAGGATTTGCATTGCTGCCATTGCTGGCATCGGGATTTTCCATGGATGTGATGACGCTGGCACTTGGCAGGTTCATGGAGTACATACTACATATATTAAGCACATACGTCCTGGTGTGTACGTCGATGGACGCACGCGGGAAATAAATTTTCCGTTTTCCAACAAACTGAACTACAACAAATTCAAACCAACACTCGAGGGTGTCTTCATTAAGTATTATGCTATTTGGTAAAGCCGGTCTGGGTGTGATTTTTCAACCTCTCAAATGGCCTTTGAAATTATCAACCTCGTAATCAGTATGAACAAACGCCCTTTCGATGTTGATCATCGGAAGTGCCTCCAATGTGTACTGCAAAGCTTCTGCTAAGTCATGACTGTCTCTCATATCATGAACATTGTCAAGAATAACGTCAACCTCAACGTTAATGGAATCACCAACATGATAACAATTGATATCTTTAATCTTGGAAATCTTCTCTGAGAATCTCATACAAAGATACAAAATGATCTTGTAATCGTTTGGGTCTGCCTTATGCCCAGTCAAATGGATGATATGTTCAAAGCATGTTTGAGACCAAAGATAGATGATGTAAAGTGATAAGAACAAGGCACCAATTGGATCAAGCCAATAAACTTGGAAATGATAACCTAACACCGGCATCAACAATGAAAAAATGTTAAAAATCACATCAACCAACGCATCTTGAGCTAACGCTTCTGCACTTGACGACTTAATAGTTTTTCCATACAACCAACAACCCAGTTTAGAAACAATCGTAAAACTCATAATAATTGATGCATTCAAACCGATTTCAACGATTTCATTATCACCATCATAGATCAGTCTATTAATTGCCTCGATACCAACTTGAATGAATGAGATAATGATAAGGATTGAAAACACCAAGACACCAATGGGTTCTAATCTATTCCTTCCGATTGGGAAATCCTTAGTATTTTTGGTTTGTGCCAACTTATTAGTGAAATAAATGATGACAGTGGATAAGAAATCCAATGCAGAATCAATCAATGAAGCAACAATAGAAATAGATGATGTCAAAACAGCAACGACCATCTTACCCAATAATAGAACAACGTTAGTTGCAAAATTCAAAGAAATGTAAAAATCAATCAATTTGATCTCTTCTTGTTTGTTATACCCCAACAAATTATCCGTCTCATGGTCAATATCACCTGGAACAGCACTGTTCCTACGATGTAATGTTGGTGGTGCATCTGATGTTGCAGTGCTTGGAGGCTCTCCATTAGTGATTGATCCATAATTATCAGATTTGCTTAGGAAGTCTGCTGTTTCATCACTTTCATCAATATCAACTAATTCATGATTGTTTCTTTCACTGTAGTTTCTAATCATCTTATGATGGATCCCACTATCTAACAACTTATCAATAACGGCATATTTCGCAATCAACTCATTCTGTTCTTCATAAAATTGAACGAGCTTCTTGTTCTTAACCTTTTTCAGTTCATCATCGTCTTTAACACACAATTCCCATTGAAATAACTTGGAGGTGTTACCAATCAACCTAAACGTCCTCAATTCTCTCACAAATTGTAATCTGGATGACTTCTCGACGTAATTCACCAACCTGTCGTTCTCTCTGGAATGTCTCAAACTAGAACCAGTCAAAATCCCGCCAAGTCCCAGTAAACTAGGTCTTCTATTGTCTTCCAAAGGTGCCTGTGATACAGAATGATAATGATTATGGTCTGAGTCTGCTGAATGATTTGACTCATAACTGTTGGTCTCAATGGCATGGTTCCTTGGACTCGAAAGATATCCATCTCTTGGATCGATGGGGCTGCTTCCAGGATCTTCTGAAGATGCCTGTCTTTCTGCAAGCGATGACATTACTTACTCCACAATCTAACAAAAGATAACACAAGCACAATAACTCAGTAAAGCAAATATAAAATAGCAATTCTTTAACCAGAGAGTTCAATGACTCAAATAAGAGTTTTCGATTGTTCGAATCGTTGGAAAAAATAATGGGATTCATGCTGCCAGAAAGTTACACAAAAAATTTGGTACACGTTTTTTTGGTCTGAGCACATATGAATTTCGGGTGGGGCTGAGTACATAATATGAACTAATGAAATATAATTACAATGCATTCAAATTGAGTATCCACATTGTACCTAGGGGGCAAATCTAAAAAAGGTCAGAATTAAAACACTGGTAATGTTATCTTTGTTCCCCATCACAAATAGACCAATACGAGCCAAATTTAGAGATTCTACTAAACGTCGGGTTTATACCGTCGGATAATCAAAATTTTGATGGTTTCTGTTTCAACTTTGAAATTATAGTAACAATCCTTTATCTAGAAACCGACTAACCGACAGTAGTTTGCGTACCAGGTAGCTCTGTTCCGACGGTTAAATTGACTGATCCCTTTAGAAATTAGATAACTCTTGAGTCGTTGAAAAAAAATTGCTTCGAAATTACAGCTTTTGGGAAGGTATTGTCTGTACTGATCTAGAGCACTTGTACCAAAGATATCGCCGTAAAGGACACTGCAGACTTCGATCGCTACAGTTAATTATAAGTGATAAATGCCTTAATTCTCTTAATATTATACTAGATCCTTCTAAGGCCATTAACAAGTGGTGGTCCTGTCAAGTTCATCAATTACTTTCAACTGAGTTGAATCTGTTGCGTTTAGTATTTCTGGTACTTCTCAATTTACGACTTTCCCTTATCGACAGGTTGCGACTTGGGAGTAGAGTCTAGACCAAATAAAGTTAATCTTATGACCATTGACAGTTTGCTCTTTGGGAAATGGGTCGTAGAAGTGGATTGAACGATAAGTTGCAATGTGATTGTGACAAACGAAGTAAAATTAGACCCTTTCCAATTAATTACCCGAAAGTGGATATTTCCCGGATGCAAACACCACAACACACATTTTCTGGTTACCCGCCTTAAGACCTAGTCCCATCACTCGGGAGTCGGGACTAAAATCAAGGAAACCAGTCCTCAGTCCCAACCAACTACGCAGATTTAGTCTCAACTATCACTACCAACTACCATCAACTGAGTGATACCCCGCGGTTACGGCAATGGACATCTACAACCTCATCCAGGACCAGCTCACGCGGATCAACCACAGCCTGAACACGGGCTTCACCAAGATCTATGGCGAGCTTGATCAATTGTCCCAAAGGGTGCGTGATTTGGAACGTGCAAACAACCATGATGACTTACAGAGCCAGTTAGATGGGATCAGAGAGAAGGTGGACTTGCTTCCCCAGATTCATGGAAACCAGGTCGGCGCTCTGGAGACGCTGCTCGTGGGACACCAGTACCAGTTCAGAAGACTGTCCAATATCGTGTCCAAGGAGAATCAGAAAGCTAGGTATGGCCAGATCAATAATGGTGATGAAGAAGGTGAAGAAGAAGATGAATACGATCAAAATGAAGATGGGGAGGATGAAGATGTACGCACCGGTGAGAAGCTCCATGCTAATGATAGAAGAGTTGATCAGGGAAACGTTGATACTGATGATTCAAGATCCAGATTAAGCGGACCGCTCACTACAAGCACCACTGCTAATACTTCATTGGCCATCAACCCAGCAAACAGCGTCAATGGAAACCCTCAGAAGTCTCACAATGGCCAAATCCAACCTAGTAGTCACCATACTGGTGTTCAGGTTCATCAATTGGCAACTCATCAACAGCCACAACCGCAATCAAACCAAATTCAGGGAATTAATGTCAACAACCGAGTCAATGTCACACCAGTCAACCTTTCTCTCATTGGAAGAAACCATCCCCAATTGCAAAGTCAACAGCACGTTCCTCAACAAACTCAGCAACAGCAGCAAATTCAACAGGCTCAACAACAGGTTCAACCAAATGGGAACATGGCAGCCATACCTACCTTTACTTCAATGTCACCAATCGAGAACGAAATGGAAATGTCTTCAGAAGCCTCGTCTCCAGGTCAAATCGATGATGGTAACTCTACAATGCTCAATGATGGCACTTCAAACACTTCAGAGAGTGATATCAACGGTAGACATATTTGGGAAAACATTCCATTCAGAAGATTGAATCCAAGTCCAAAGACAGTTCGAGATGTGCTGGATGAGTATTATTACGGATACCAGGGTCAACCGCCACTAAAATACTTGGAGGAACATCGCAGAGATTGGAGAAAGAGGGAAAAGAAGTTATCGAAGACGTTCTGCAGAAGGTATAGAATCATCACTGCTGTTGAAGCAGGAACTAGACTCTATGTGAGAGAATATGGGTTGAGAGAGAACCTAGCTAGAGAGAAAGTTGTTAACGAGTTGGAGGATTTGAGAATCAAATCGAATGGTAAGAAGGAAACAATGTATTGGTTATTCCATCATATTCCAGGTCGTTTGAAAAAGAAATGATTGTTGATTTGAAACCTTTTTACATTACTGGTGTTTCTTTTTGGTTGTCTTATTACCAGTTTTTTAACTCTGTACTATATTTACTGGCATACCCTTTGCTATTTAATGAATCTAATCAAATGTTGTATTTTATAAAATCATTGTACAGTTTGACTGTCATTTTTCACAGGTACGTAAAACCAATTGTATTTTTGTGTCAAACTTGTTAGGAGATTCGCGAAATCGCCTACAAAGGTAAAGTTACGAGTCGCTGGCTTTAGCTCATCTGGCCGGGTAATACTCATCATGAAAAAAATTAATTATGCCTGTTCAATAAAGATTAATATCTGCTTCTCTATTTGATTCCAATAAATCAAACTTGTAAACTTATACATCATGGCCGAAACTGCTGTTTCCGATGTCTTTATTGATGACTCTATCTCCTTTGAGTCATTCAACCTAGATCCTAGACTTACCCAGGCCATCAAACAACTTGGTTTCAAAAACCCAACTTTAGTCCAAGCTAAAGCCATTCCATTAGCATTACAAGAAAAAAGAGATATCATTGCTAAAGCCAGTACCGGTTCTGGTAAAACTGTTGCATATACCGTTCCTGTTGTTCAATCCATCTTAGCTGCCAAATCAAACTCAAACTCGAATGAACATCAAATATCATCAATCATTTTGGTTCCAACTAGAGAATTAACGAATCAAGTCACTACATTTTTGGAAAAGTTGATAGTGTATTGTGGTACTAATATCAAACTATTAAATCTTTCAAATAACATTGCTGAAAATGTCATCAACTCATTATTGTTAGAAAACCCTGAGATCTTGATTGCTACTCCATCAAAGTTGATGTATTACCTAGAAAAGAACCAAGCTAATATCTCATTGAGTAACTTAAACTATCTAGTCATTGATGAAGTTGATTTAATATTGTCATATGGTTACACTGAAGATTTAAATAAACTTACTGATTATCTGCCATTGAAAACATTGCAAACTTTCCTAATGAGTGCTACTCTAAATGAAGATATAAATGATCTAAAGACCAAATTCTGTCGTTTACCAGCTATTTTGAAACTAAATGATGATGAATTAATAAATAAGAACAAATTGGTCCAATACTATGTGAAAACCACTGAATTTGATAAGTTTTTATTGACCTATGTTATTTTCAAATTGAATTTGATCAAAGGTAAGACTATCATCTTCGTTAACAACATTGATAGAGGTTACAGATTGAAGCTATTCTTAGAACAGTTTGGTGTCAAGAGTTGTATTTTGAATAGTGAATTACCAATCAATTCTAGATTGCATATTGTTGAAGAATTCAACAAGAACGTTTACAGTTTATTGATCGCTACTGATGAAAGTGATAACATTAGAGAAGCTGATGAAGATGACGAAGATGAAGAAAAAACAGAATTGAAAGAAGAAGATAAGAAAGAAAAACAACCAGAAGAATCTAAACCAGCTGAATCCAAGAAAGACAAGAAAGCATCTAAGAAAGACAAAGAGTATGGTGTTTCCAGAGGTGTTGATTTCAAGAACGTTGCATGTGTTCTGAACTTTGATTTACCAATGACTGCTAAGAACTATGTTCATAGAATTGGTAGAACTGCAAGAGCAGGTAAAGCAGGTATGTCATTATCATTTGTTATTCCAGAAAATGAATTTGGTAAACATAAAGTGGCCACTTTGAAAACAGCTAAGAGAGATGAAAAGATCCTAAAGAAAATCCTTAAACAACAAGGTAAGCTTGGATTCGAAATTAATCCATACCAGTTTGATATGAAGCAGGTTGAAGGTTTCAGATATAGAGTTGAGGATGGTTTCAGATCTGTCACCCAAGTTGCTATCAGAGAGGCAAGAGTTAAAGAATTGAAGAATGAATTGTTAACTAATGAAAAGCTAAAAAGATACTTCGAAGAGAATCCTCAAGATTTAATCAATTTAAGACATGATAAAGAATTGCATCCAGCTAGAATCCAAACTCATTTGAAGAGAATTCCAGAATATTTATTACCAGAAGGTGCAAGAAAGAATAAAGCTAATATTGGATTCGTGCCCTTCCACAAGAATAGAGTTGGTAAGAGAAAAGGTAAGAAACCGGGCAAGAAATCTGATCCATTAAAGACTTTTAAGAGATGAATAGGAACAACAGTAAATAGAAAATAGATAATGAGTATTATTTTTGAGTATGAGGGTCGTAGTTATATAATCATGTAGATGTATTGTTAATGCATAAGAATATGAAGGACTAACGTTCAAGTAAATCATCCAACGTCACAACTCCATTAAATCCTTCATCTTCAATTCGATAAATAGTAGCCTGTGCAACTCTCTGTGTAGAAACAGTAGGTCTCACCAACTCGTTCAAGACACTGATTCTGTTTCGCAATATCATTGTATTTGTCCAGTCCAAGACATCGACAAAGTTCTTGATGTTGGATCTCACAGTATCTTCATTAGAAACCTCATCGTACATGAAACCTGGTCTTATTATGATGTTTCTTAATCCACTCAGCATATTCAATTCAATCTCAGCCTCTCTTTTGGATCTGATATAACCACGGGGCAAACCAGGAAACCCCTTGTCTGCAGAAATGTAAACAAAAGATGGGGATTCTTTCTCGGTTGTTTCTTTGAAAGTTTCAGCTAATAAGATTGCTGAATCTCTATTTATAGTATCATATGAATTGAATGAGCTCTTGGTCAATGGACTAGAAGGCTTCAAGAAATTGGTAAACTCACTTAATATTGATGAGTTGGAATTGATTGATTTCTTATAATCTTGATTCTCTAGCAATATACCAATTGAATGAACAACACTATTGGCATCTTTTAATTCATTCTTGTACGTCTCTGGCTTGAAAATGTCTGCTGATTTCCAATTGACTTGGTTTATCCAGAACGCATCTCTATGGTCAGTGATTCTTGGAGCTTTGCCCGATCTACTGAGTGACGTTATCTTGAAACCCGACTCGATACCTGCTTGACATATTCTCTTTCCTTGGGTTGCGTTGTTAGTATGAAATTCAGATCGGGGGCCCTTTGAAGCCATTGGAAGGCAATGAAGAACGTGAACATACCTAAGAATCCGGATCCACCGAAAACAACTAATTTGGACATCTTATGGGGGACTATTTGTGGTGGTGATGAGACTTTGGCAATATGTTGATGAGTTAAAGTGGTTCGAATTGTTAGTCTTGAGACTAGTCCATTTTCGCGAAATCATAGTCTTTGATTCTTTGCCCTACCTAGTCTTATGGTCAGAGACCCTTGCAGACAGATCTGGATTACTGGAACATAAGCGTGTTTCTAATATCCATAAGCTGATGCACCATGAAAAGAACCGACAAGCTCCAAGCTCCAATTTTCAGCTTAGTTGCTCATAAGTCGCTTAATAAAAGGGCTATGTCGTAGTCTTGTCAAACGTCAAGAATCTCTTCCTAAGTGACCAAGAAGAGCCCATTACAACTCACACATCTTGTCGACATTACGAAAACCTGCTACTAAATATAGCACTGTGAACATAGGATCACTTGATGGAATGTTCTTTCTTTGTATTTCCACCCCCTGTTCCATCTGCCCAATGTGTGAAATAACTGTTTCAGGTCCATCTCTGGCTTCCACTGCACGTACTAAGGCACTACTAATTCCACGAACATCCATCCAAAACGCAAGACCACAACCCTTCCAGTACAAGCATCTGCGAAAATCTGTATTACTTTATCCCAAGCACAGACGGCACCAAACAAACACCCTTCACTCAGACGACAGCACTAAAAATAGGAAGAGATTCGCTTACTAAAAATTCTATTGTTTTCTGAGTCGTCGCTTTTTTCCGCATCGGGTTTGTTTCGAATAGGCGAAATCTGCATCTTGTCTCATCGTGCATATCGTTGGTGTTTTAGATACCGTACTAAGTAACGATGATGATCTGTGGTTTCAAATGCGTTTTGGTGGTCTTGTGAGTATTTAGGGGACGTGGTTTCCTCTTTTTGGTTCTCATCGCTTTTCTGAGAGTGTTTCTAGTACTGACTGACAGAAAACCAGGATAGAAGGAAGAGCATAATCACGGCGCACAGAAGCCACTCAGTCTAACACGAAAAAGAGAGATACCCACTTAATACCATCTAGCATATTTTTATTCTGTTCATCCTGATTCCTCATATTTTGAATCACTCATATATAGAGCACTTATCCCAGCATTTGAGACAGACACAGAACTTCATAGTCATACACACTTGATCATGGTACTACTATCACACGACTTCGTTCAATATTTAACCATACTTTCGGTATTGTTCCTTTCCCTAGTTCAAGCTGACCGTACAACAGTCATATTGGCTCCTTTGAAGAGAGATGAGACTACAACCACTACAGCCACACCACCACCAACAACATTAGTTTGGGCAACAGGTACCGATGCAAACGGTGTTTTACAAACCACACAATCTGCCTACACTCAAAAATTCACACCACAATACACTTCTATTCAAACGCCTCCATCAGGCACGATTGGATTGAGTGCTGGTGCTACTGGAACTGTTGGTGTTATCAGAAAATATCCAAAGCTTAAGATTAACTTAGTCACTGGGGAAGAAGAGTTGGTTCAAGATGATCAATAAGGTATAATAAATTGAAAATTCATAAAGACAGATTAAGTACAGTCAAGAAACTGTACACTTCATTTGGTCAGGTTGAATCCATCAACCAGTGGGCTTTTTATAGAATTTTAGGGTACACACTGCAGTAATTTTAACAATGACCAAGTGATTCATGAAAGTGCCATATTATTAAATACACATGTCACACAATTCCTCGTGCTTCCGTTGTCTCTGCAACATTCCAAGGTTCAAGTAGCACGCTCAATCATCACTGCCGTACTAAAAAATATCGCGAAACGGTTATCTGTATAAGTCCGTCCATGTGTCAAAAAACCCCAATGTTTGACGACAGTGTTGCTCAACGAAACACATCTGCAAGAACAATGAGCACACAACGAACAGAAATTTCAGACACAATAAGGAGACGTTCCAATTCCCAGGTGAAAACAGTGGACTCAGTTGAGGATATGCAACATCCTATTGCTTTACAAGACGAAGAACCAGAAACCTTACCTGAGCAAGAAGAACTCAACCGTCAGGAAACAATCACCCGTACCCTGACTGAAAAGAATAACGAGAAGAATCTCAAGAATCTTTGGGGATTTGCAGAGATAGGATCTGAAGTTCTGGAAAATAAAGGTGCCGTTGCGAGAGATCATGTATGTGTTTGTTGTTATCTGATATCAGAATCACGTTTACTGACAAGATATCACAGATGGCTAACGAGAGAACGTTTTTGTCATGGATCAGAACGTCATTAGGCTTGACTACAGTTGGTGTTGGTATCGCACAACTTTTCAAGCTTGTTGATGAGGCAGGATCAGATAAAGACACTGTTGGTTTCTTATTGAAAGCAGGAAAACCGATAGGTGGTAAGGCAGATCTCATTCAAAACTTCAATGTCGCACTTATACTAACGGTAGAATCAGGTAGTTTCATAGCAATTGCAATACTCTGTACATTTATGGGCACGATGAGATTCTTCAGAACACAAGAATTCCTCAAACAAGGCAAATATCCGGCATCAAGAATATCTGTTTCAATACTAGTGTTCTTAGTTCTTGCAGTAAGTTTCCATTTCTGATCGATAATTGAGTTAATTACTAACCTTATGAACAGTTGAGTGCGGCTACATTAGGCACTGTTATGTATACAGAAACCCGATGATTATAGAGAAGAAAAGTACACTAATCAATAAATGCTACCACGCTTCAGATAGTAGGGCTAGCAAAATTCAGTCACATGATTTTATAAAGGGCACAGTGACTATCGTTCTGAAAGTTGTATCAGTCTGAGATTTACGCGAGCTCCTTCCCCGCCCCCACGTAGCCCGTTATCCTTCTAAAAAATTTCGCGAATCTGAATCTCTAGGCAGGAAAACTTTTTGTCTCGGTAAGAGCACGCACAGGCGAAAAGTTTGTGCGACAAATGATGAAAACAATTCAAAAATCAAATTCATCACTTCAACAAGAGAAGGAATATCATTACTTAACGAACAAAATTCAAAATGGTATGTCAGCACCACGACAAGTGAAACGAAAGAGTGGCAATGAGAGTGTACAGCATCACAGGGGCTCCACACAGATATCCATCATGAACGTATTATCATGTTTCATCAATCACAAATATCATATTCAATATTTTAGTGGCCATAAGAACAGGAGAATAATCATATAAAAAGTCAGCACAATGAAATACAAGACACATGGCATTATAACACTAAATACAAAGAGACTATCATCATTTTCATATAATGACCAGGTCAGATGTACCCATCACCTCCCACTTGATCATAATTGTGCATATGATTCATTAAAAGAAACGCCACCAACATGAACAATCACACTATCAAAGCAATATCCACACAAATCAAGGCTACTCTCACCAATCACACAACTCCTCTTGAAACAAAGTTACTAACTAATCTCTACAGGGTAAAGTTCACGGTTCCTTAGCTCGTGCTGGTAAAGTTAAATCTCAAACTCCAAAAGTTGACAAAGAAGAAAAACCAAAGAAACCAAAAGGTAGAGCTTACAAACGTTTATTGTACACCAAAAGATTCGTCAATGTTACCTTAGTTAACGGTAAAAGAAGATCAAACCCAGGTCCATCATCCACCTAAGTTCTTTAGTATTAGCTGCTTATTTAAATTAGTTTTGTTATTATAAAGGAAAATATAAAAATGAATCAAAAACGAATTATTTTTATTGTACATTTTGATGTGTAATGCATAATGTTTATTCTTGTCAAATTTGGTTGGTCGTAAGCCGTTGGTGTCAAAGTTGGTTATTTTG
Organism: Komagataea pratensis; assembly: GCA_003707865.2. Classification (NCBI taxonomy): domain Eukaryota; kingdom Fungi; phylum Ascomycota; class Saccharomycetes; order Phaffomycetales; family Wickerhamomycetaceae; genus Komagataea; species Komagataea pratensis. The sequence continues at coordinate 71,105 of PPMA02000037.1, forward strand.
ATGTGGTACTTGATGACCCATAATTAAGTAACTTGATACGGACTTTTACAAGCATCGAACACATTTCAACAACCAAAGCTACACACTCGTTTCTATCGTAACACACCACACCTCTGTAACTGAGTCTTGATACAATATATCGCTCACTCCCTGACCTCATCTGTTCAAATCTGTCATAAAACTTTTTCGAAAAATTATGACCTACATGAAAAGTCTATACCGATCAACCTCAGCTCATCGCACAACACCACAACGCTACCATGTCAGACTCGGAATCCTTCAACGGAGATATCTTTCAAGAACCAGAAGACTTCTTTAAACCAAAAGCAGAACATCATTTTGCCAAATACGAACGTAAGACCTCCAAAACCCCATCTGAAATAAATTTAAGATTGATTGGATCATCACCGCTTTGGGGTCATTTGTTATGGAATGCTGGTATTTTCACTGCCGATTATCTAGATAAGCATGGTGATGAGTTGGTTCAGGGTAAAGACGTGCTGGAGCTAGGTGCTGCTGGTGCTCTACCTAGTTTGGTCGCCGGTTTGAACCAAGCTAGAACAGTTGTTTCTACTGATTATCCAGATGCTGATTTAATTTCAAATATTCAATATAATGTTGATCATACTGAGGGATTAGATTATTCGAGGGTGTTTGTCGAAGGTTATATATGGGGTAATGATTACGAACCATTATTACAGAGAATCCGTGATGAAGATAAAGAAAAGAAGTTTGATTTGATCATACTGTCAGATTTAGTCTTTAATCATTCAGAACATCATAAATTATTACAAACAAGTAAGGATTTATTGACAAAGGATGGAAAATGTTTAGTTGTTTTCTCACCACATAGACCATGGTTACTGAATGATGATTTACAATTTTTTGAGACTGCTAAAGAGTATGGTTTCAAGACAGATAAAATTGATTTAGTCCAATGGAAACCAATGTTTGAAGAAGATGAAGAAACTGCTGAAATTAGAGCAAGAGTTTATTCCTTCTTTTTGACCTTTGATGATGAATCAAAATGATTTTGTATTATAGAAGCTCATATAATTAGAACTTGCATATGATTTAGTGTATAATATTGGGAAAACTACAGGCATTATCATAATTATTAAAATTGTAAAGAGTCATCATTAATTAGAAAATCATAAAGATCATTGAAGACACAAAAAGCTATATAAACGAACTGAACACTAGCATTGCCATCATTAGAAAAACCAAACATTAAAGGAAAAAAAATGCCTTCAAATTCTCTCAATCGTAATTACAACCAATCACCACGTTACTGTTTTCAATAAAAGAGTAACATTTGGTACCAGCTGCACAGCCCATGATAACCCAGGCACCGTCTGAACACATTGCAAATTGTCCATCTTTAGAACAAGCAGTTTCATTAGATTTACAAGAATCAGCACTTGCTGAAAATTGACCTCTTTCATATTGTGTGTTCAAACAATTGACTTTATCTTCACCAGATAATGAAGAACATCCTGATTGTGGAACATCTGAAGGTTTGGAAATTGTGCTTGCTGAAAGAGTGACAGTGGATAAAGTGGATTGTGTGACACCTTTGTTTAAGTTTGGTAATGTGACGGTGATTCCAACAGGAGAACCAATTATGGTGGCTAAAGTGGTAGTGGCTGGTGTACCAATGTTTGTGATTTGTTCTTCAGTGGTTGATGAAGTAGCAGCAGTTGTTTTAGAAGTTGAAGATTGGGTATTAGTGGTAGTAGTTGAAGATTGGGTATTAGTTGGAGTGACGGTGGAAGAGGTAGTAATTGGGTTTGACGAGCCACCACCCAAGGCATTCAATAACTTTCTGATAGCACCTGCAAATGAAGAACCATTAACTTGATTAGCTTGAGATTGAGAAGCATCCCATAACATAACACCACCAAAGCTAGGGTCTGACCCAATATCAGCTAATGTGCTCTGAATAGTGTTGATATCAATGTAACCGGAACCAGCAGCACTGGTTGAAGCAGGTAAACCTAAGTATATCTTGATATTCTTGTTTGGAGAAACATTATTGGCATAGTTGGTCCAAGTATCCCAGTTGAATTGACCTTTAACAGAACAGTAATTATTATAAAATTGAACAAAGGCGAAATCAATGTAGGAGTTGGCTAATAAATCACCAACACTGGCATCTGGATACGGACATTGTGGAGCAGCAGCTAAGTAGTAAGTTCTTGAACCTGTAGCAAAGTATTCTCTTAACTTCTCAGCTAATGCACCATAACCGACTTGATTGTTGTTTTCAATATCAAAATCAAAACCATCAACAACAGCATCACCAAATGGACGATTAGTAGTGGTACCTTCACCAAAATAATTCCATAAAGTAGTTGCGAAGACTTCACCTTGTTGATCAGATGTGAAACCATAAGAACCAGCAGCACCACCTAACGACAAGAGAATCTTCTTACCTTTAGCTTGACAAGTTTTGATATCAGCACCGATTTGATCACATTTCAAAACACTATCTGGTCCAACGGTATCACAGGCAGAAGCAAAGTTCAAAGTGATTGGATCGCTGAAACCGATTAAGAATGATAATATGATGATATCAGCATCATCATTTTCACAGTGGGAGGCTAAGCTTTCCTGAAAACCAGCGGATGCTTGACCCCAGTAGAGAGCAATGTTCTTGTTGGAGTTGGAATCAAAGGCTGACACGAATGAGAATAGAATGAAGACAGTAGATAATAACGTACTCGTTGAAAATTTCATGATATAGTGGGTATTAAAGGATTGTAGGAACTGTATAAAGGATTGACAATAGTTTGAAATTGGACAATAGTAAAAGAGTGTAGATAGTTGGATTTGTTGATTGTGAACAAGACAAGGAGTCAGGTGTATTAGATGTGAGATCTTCAAAAAGAGTGATAGAAGTTGGTATTTATATTATCGACAGGGTGTTTCCGAAGGCACAATATTTGAAACTTTGGTGTATTTATACTGTTTAGAAGGGGCCTTGTGGAATCACAGGCTACATGGCTGGCTGTTTGTCATATGTGCGAGTCGGCACAGTTACGGAGCCCATCGAGAGCTTCGCTTCCGGTGCAGGTCTGAGTTCAAAAAAGGCACTGAGCGACTCGGGAGTCGTTTATGCATGGCTTGCATTTGTGAAACCTTGATTTTTTTCAGTGCTAAAAGTTCGCGTTTTTTTGTACGCGTTTTCTTGCGGAACTGGCACAATGCCCTGGCGACTGTGCTGCTGTGTTCCTGTGCAAAGGGTATGGTGTTGTTGATGTTATACATTTGTGGGAGGGACTGAATTTGGGGGTGTTTTGGTGGATTAGGGCTTGTGGTTTGTGTCGGTTATGTAGTTGTTCCTGTGACAGAATCACAGCTTCTGGAAATCTGGAACAAGCCAGCCATCACATGTCTTCGCCATCGCTGGCCTCAAAAAATCCTGATCTGTGCTGCGATGCTTCATAATAGTGCTCATCTCGATAATGGACAGAGGATCCGTGAGATCATAAATGTTAAACCTACAATGATATATCGGGTCCAGCAGAATTCCGTGACAGGTTTGTATTGTCTGCCTTACAGTAATTCTCGATGATCTGGAATCCCAAAACTGGATGATTCTGAACTTCAGTGATCCCACACTTTGAAACGAAAAGAGACGTAAATGGGCAGATCCAACTGGGAAGGAACCAGCCATTAAGTTTTGAGGGTCTGAAGTAGAGGACCTAAGTAACTGCTTCAGGTATGCGGTCTGACCACTTGCTCAAGGCTATAGGTCTAAATTGCCAAACACGTTCAGAATTCACCCAAGCGTTTAGAGTTAGGATACAGCACAATGTTCAATCTGCAAAAGAAGAATCTATGATTGGTTTGGGCAAAAAAATAATAGTGAAGGATGCGAGGTTCGAACTCGCGCGGACAACTGTCCAGTAGATCTTAAGTCTACCGCCTTAGACCACTCGGCCAACCCTCCCAATTTATACAAATCAAAAAAGGTGGCAAATTTACACCATTTCCGCCAAAATGGACCAAAAAATTGTTAAAAATTTCGAATAGTCGGGACATAGGGCAACTGTGGCCCATAAATAGTGCTAGAATGCTAGGAAACTACTGTTATAGCAAATATATAATTGCACATAATGCCTCAAGGTCAGTGTGGAAAAATTAGGTCTTTTACACAAAATCAAATCGAGTATTTCCGTCATGTTGAAAACCACAATGAATTAGAAAATTTAGTAGATCAACAAGTATTACATTCAATTATGCTACTATCGATAACTCTACTATATTTCGGATATGCAATAATGTTTATTTATAAGGACTTACCCCAGTTCACTCAATGATTTTCCGTTCACGAAGCTCTGAAGTCAATGCATTATATGGATCTTTAGCATACGGAATACGTCTAACCATTGCTTTTTGAATAGATAAGACACTGATCTTTTTCTTGTAGTTCTTCTTTGCCTTTCTCTGTTTCTGTTTGAGTTTTAATATCGCCTGACCATAAGAAGAATCAGGTATTTTCTTCTGCTTGAATGCACCATATCCGAATTTCTTAGCTATTGATATGTACTCCTTATGCTCTGGGATTCTTGGATCTAAAGCGATGGGTATCTGAGTAGTGAAAACTAGCTTCTTCTTCAACTCATTCAGCTCTAGTTGTGCTGGTGTCAATGGGGAACCCAATTCAACGTTGAGATTCTTATATGCCTTGAAATAAGCTCTCATGCTCCTTATCCAATATTCACCAGAAATGATCCCATTCAAATCTCCCAGCATCTGATGATACAGGACTTTCCAAACGTCATACTGCAAATCCCACTGAGCAGATCTGGCGAATGATTTCATGACAAGATTATAAGTCTTTGCATCTGGCTTAATATCATATTTCTGGTTGAACGTATTGATTGTTGCAATGACAAGATCCACTCTTCCAATGTTTGAAAAATGTACCAGCAGAAGATTCAATGGCTCACTTGAGATATCATAATCATTCTTAAAGAAATCAAGAATCTTAAAAACAGAATCAAAATGGTTTTCTTGAACTAATTTCTTCACTATAATGCACATCAATTTTCTATCAACTGCAAAGTCATAGTTATGAACTAACTTTAATAGGGAGTATGAATCCAATTCTTTCATATCAACAAGGTGTCTGATAATAGTATTCACTGAATAGGTATCTAATGGTATGTTCAACAAAGATCTATTCCTCAACAACATGGCTTTACTCTGGTCATCTCTAATCAACTTGAATACCAAATTCCATGTCACGACATCTGCAGCGACTTCTCTATTTTTCATCTGTTTCAAAAATTTGGATGAAATAACGTATGGATTTGACATATGTTGAATGTTTTGCAATGTTAATAGATTCTTAAGCATAATGTTATAACTTGTTGCATTTGGTGTTATTCCTTCTAATTTCATCTGTAGTAACAACTCACGACAGGTAGCAATATTCCATTTCAAACTATAGAAATGCAGAACATCATTATATGATTTCAGACTCCTTAGTCTTGTCGTACTTGCATTCAGAGGATGGAACAGATTCTTTAAGATCTTAGATATCACTCCATTGAATTTTGATGAGCTCTTATAATGGAAAGTAGAATGTGTCAAACAATGAACATATTCTTCAAACTTGTTAACGTCTGTTCCAAAGTCGGGAAGTGGCGGAATCTCAGTGTATACGTGTCTTTTAAATGGTGTTCTTTTAATTGTATCTTTATCGTTTAATGCAATTGGTGATATGGTGGTTTCTGATTCTGGTTTGGGCGTAATGTCAACTAATGTCTCGATCATTTCTCTTACCAGACCTTCATTGATTTGATCATGAATAGAGCTCTCAGTTGAGTCATTTCTTATATTCTCCAAATGACTCAGATATTTCGCTTCATCTTCAGGATATGGTTCTTCATTACTGATATTCTGTACTCTTTTCAAATATGGTAAACCTAGTGTCTTGATCTGTGCCTGCACACTCTTTCTCTCGAAACTCGACCCTTTCCCGACAAGATCGTAGTTCTCCTTCAACAGCTGATTATCATCCGGGCTTATACCTTCCGTTACCTGCAGTGGTTTCTGGTTTGTGTTGAGTTTGAGGTCGTTGATTGTGCTTTTAGGAAGAGGTGTGAGTTTGTATTGTGGGGCCCGTATCAGGAAGTTGTTCTGTTTGCATTTGACGAAATACTCGGCGAGACTCCGGGAGAAGCTCATTTTGAGTGTAGCAATGTGAACTGGGAAGAAACCAGCGAAGTAGGCAGGAGTATATCTATTTAAGATAAGTTTGTGATGTTTAACTCGAGATGAGTGCTGAAAAATTCAAGATTATGTCAGCACAATAACAACTAACAACTCCTAGCGAGTATACAAACTTCATCTTTGTCAATGAAGTCATTAATATCTGCTATTATCTAGTCTTTTTATAAACAATCATACATATCACCATATTCATCATCAGAATGGAGTCATATCCTTGTTTGGTTCTCATCTCATGTCATTCATGCGGTTATCCAACCCATCGGCAATGCTGGTACTATTTTCACTAAAGACATATCTTTTACCACCAACAATAGTCAAAGCAACAGGCAAGAAAATCAATGCATGTAAAGTACCAATAATTACCAAAGATAACCACATTCTGAAATAATAAATCTCAAAAATCTTGGATTGTGTGAATGCCAGAACTGCAACACCAATGAATTTAGTAGTACAGATACCACCAAACACAGCACTTCCAATACCGGTGATTGCATTGAAAGCTCTGAAATCTATGTTGTTCAATCGTGAGTCTTTATCTGAAACGACGAATGCTCTTGTGATATGAACACAGAATTCAACGGCCAAACCGACACAGATGACCAAATTCACTAAACTGACTGCATTTAATGAAATACCCCATACTGACATAACACCACCAATATTCACCAATATCATAATCACAGTAACTAATAAAACCAATGATGCTCTAAACGATCCCAATAACACACTTGCGTTGATAAAAATAAATAATAATGCAATTGAAATCAATGTGAATGTGAGTTTCACTATCGTGCTGTATTGGACGAAAAAAATATAGAATGGGGAATATGCAAAAATATCATCATGGTTTAAACTTTTCTTCAATTCTTCCAAGATTCTATTTGATTCCTCGTATGCTTGAATGAAATCATCTTGGGATCTTAATGGAACATGTGAAGTTCTGAATGTTGATGCAAGAACTGATCCATTATCATATTTGATAGCTGATGAATAACCAGCCTTACCACCCAAAGGACATGGATCTGGTGGTGCATTAATCCAAATGTTGAAATATTTCATGAATTCTTCACCTTCTGGGAATCCTTCCATGGTGTATTCCCAAGTCTTATTGACAAAACAAGTTTCACATTGTCTTGATGGAGCATGTGGTAAACATATCTCAAAATCTTGATTCTTTTTCAAACGACAACAATCATCTAACTGAGGATTCAAGAATGTTAAATAATCATCTAACCAACTTGCAACTGGTTCAGCAATTCTTGAGACATCTGATCTTTTACGTTCTTGTTCAAGGATATTCGATAATGAGAATTCATCACATGTTGTGAATTTACCACATAACTTCTGCTGGTTTTCTCTTTGAGTGATATCCAAATCCTTAACAACAAAGTAAATCGGTGGACCAGTATTGAAATAGTCATACATATCATTGAAATAATCAACCAAGTATGAATCAGAAGGAATAGCGACTCTTTGATCAAGACCAAACTTGATATTTGGTAAAATAGTCAATGAAATTCCTGTCCAGACCAAAAACAGACTAATGATAAACTGTTTAGAATTCAAAATTGTAGGTGTGAAATCAACCAATATCTTATCAAAGAAGTTTTTCTCATTTTCGTTCTCAAACAATTCATCAATTTCATTCAATTGAACACGTCCATGTTTAGATTGTTTAATGCATGGCAAACAATCCAATCTTCCATCATCTATTCTTTGTTGATCTAAGCTTAATAACGAAATAAATGCTGTTAATTGTAACACTGAGTTCAATAACACAGCACCTGCTGAATATAATGCAAAGTTTCTAACTGCTGGCATGGAAACACTTGATGCCAATGCAAAGGTGAAAAATTGGGATGTTGATGATAACAAGATCGAGGGACCCATTCTTCCCACCGCTTTCGATATTCTGAAAGATATGGATTCATTAGGGTATGAGAAATTGATTGTTTTCAATTCATGTGTTATTAGGAAGATGTTATCAACACCAACAGCAAGGATCAAAAATGGGATGACCTCTGCTATAATTAATGTTGATTTAACACCAATAAATGAAAAGAACCCAGCTGATGAAGTGACTGAAAGTAAAACAATCACAATACCTGATAATCCTAAAGAGAATCTTGTTTTAAATAGGTCAAAACTTCCACCAAGTGAGAACGATGCATATAGGAACATCACCAAGTATGAAATGATCACGATTCTTGCATCTGTGTTTGTTGATTTGTTTAATTCTGCTTCTAATGATGGCTCAGTATTAAAACTAATTCTTGCACTCTTTGGAACTTCCAAATTCAACAAGTATTTCTCTAACGAATTCTCCCATTTGGTAGCGTTAGCGATAAGCTCTTCATCTTCACTATTATTCAACAAGAAGGTAACAACAAATGCCCTTGCAGTTAAGACATCACCACTAGTTTCATTATATCCACCAAATAGTAGCTCTTTCTTCAAAGGCTGCCCAAATGTTGGCAAACAATTAACTGGAGAATCAGCGCATTCTTTCAAAGATTTCTTCCAACCTCTTGGTAATCTAGCAGGATTATCAAAATATTGAGTAAATGATTCCAATACACAACTATAATCTGAAGTTGGCTTGAAACACAAATCATCATATGTCAAATCATCAACCATCATGCTTGTTATTTCTTGTTCTGTCTTACTCCACCATTTGACAATCTCATCTGTCAAGATTGGTGAATTATCAGTGGAGACAACAAACACTTGTTCTGTTCGGTAGAATGGACCAAAATTCTCATCATAGTATTGCTTTTCTTTGAATGCATCAGCACTGGAACTGACCCATAAATTCACTGGATCAGTTTCTAATTGACCATTGAAGTAGATACCTGATGATAAGAACCCAGTGATCAATAAGGTGATAGTTAACACAGTGGCTGGATAAGTTGCACAATTATAGGATAACTTCCCAAACCATTCTTCTAGTTTGTTGTTCAATGAATATGCTTCATATCTCATAGACTCCGGAATATCCAAAACAGAACCGCCATTTCCATGATCTGAATAAACAGATTCTTCTAATAATTGAACCCTTCTTGATTTATGTGACCAAACAAAATAAGTAGCAATAATAGATCCCAAAACAGAGTAAATGATGATTATAGCAAATGAGAAACACGGCAACAGACCAACTTTACAACTTCCATATGACACCTTTTCTAAATCCGGGCAAATCTGAGGACAGTCAGCACATGAACATTTATAAGTTGGATCATCGCATGAATAGGTCGTCGAATTCAAATATTTTAATCCCTCATCAATAGTCTCATTATTGTCATTATATTTGAAATTGATTTGAAATGGAGAACCACCCAACATTGGTTTCTCATCACCGATAAACTTCAAAAATTCTTTATAGTTTTTAGCACCACCACCAAGTAGATCCATAGCGAATCCATTAGTAGCGCCAAATTTGATACTCTTACATGAGTCATACAACTGAGATGCCATGGTTTCATCAACATGGAACTCAATCTCATCGACAATCTTCAGACCTTTATCAATAGATGTTGAAGTCTTTGTAACATCAATAAAACTTGACTGGTTATTGGAACAAGTAAACTGACAGAACAAGTTTCTGAAATTCTTCTGACATGCAGGACAAGACGATATCAAAGCATCTGCCTTCTTGATCTTTTCTTTCAATGATAATATCTGGTCTAATGTGCAACATAGGCTATCAACCTCCCTCCATTCCGACCCACAAATCTGTACCAATTCGTCGAGCTCTTCAGGCGTGGACTTTACGGCTTTGAAATCATCAACAGCACAGGGTAGTGGCGAGCCAAAGAGGGATTTCTTACCACATGAGTCATATACTGTGCAATAACCGTCTTCATGGACTTCTGATGAGATTGCTAAAAGGAACCAAGTTGAAAAGAGTGAGAGAAAGGGCAGGAAATTGGCCTTCATTGCTCCTCTTTTCGGTATTTGTCTAGTATGGTATGAATTTGAATGATCTGGTTTCCAATAATAAGAGCAATTAGTGCAGAAGCGAGTGTTTGTTTGTATTTTGAGGCGAGCGTGGTGCTATTCCTTATCAAATTGTATACGAATTACAGAATCCGGAACAAGTTCGCGAAAAACAAACTCCACTCGATATGGTGACAGGTTTGCAGATCTGATAGCTTATTGTACAGACTTTTACACTTCCAATACTAAACAATGAACATGAATGATGATGCTATCCATAATCGCCTTTCTATGTCTCAAATTTCAATCTCCTCACACTTGTCGTCGGTGCGTGGGATCTGCTTCCGCGAGACAACACAACCAAAGTCCATGCCATCAACATGTTACGCTGCTTGAAAGCCAATGGAGTTGACAACTACTCATCATTCTCATGGAATAAGTACAGTGCGTTTTCTGAAGATCTTCAGAGGTTGGGGGACTCAGATTCCGTTCTGGCAGCTGATTCTGTTTCAAGTCAGTTAGGGAGAGATACACAGGTTGCTGACCGAGTAGAGATCACAGATAACTTACAGAATAGTCAAATACAAAGGGCCTCACAAGTTCCACATCATGGCCATATCAATCTACCAAAGTATTGAACAAAAACATCAATACCAATATCAGTACCGCTACAATTCACTTGCTAGTCACTTGCTAAACCTACTATATGTATTTCGGATAGAAACCAGTTCCCACTAAACTATATAAATCAAAAACTCAAAATAAATAACCAAATATTCTCATAATTTATTATGCTTGACTGGACATTTACCAACAGAAACATTAGGATCAACTTGACTAGATTTATCTCTTGGAGCCAATTCGAAAACTTCTTTCTTGATATCTTCACTTAATTTAGGATCAACTTTAGCCATCAATTCAAACACTCTATCTTGAATGATTGGAACAGCATTGCTGACATGCGAAGCAATGTTGTGCGCCAAGTTTCTTTGTTGACCTGGTTGTTTAGCAAGAACCTTTTGATATAGAGTTCTAGCTTGTTGATAATCAATATCACCTTCAACAGCCCAATGGAATGGTTGGGCTGGACCTTGCCAGTATTCCTGCGTTTGTTGGTAGTTGACATTTGGCTTTTCTGTAAATTGGACCGGGTTTTCTAAGGATGATAGGTAGTTTGGAGCAGCACCATAGTTACCATTAACGGTCATTGAACCATCTCTTAAAATTGGGTTGAAAGTTTTAGCATATGGACAATTGACTGGGATTTGTGCGTAATTGGTACCTAGACGATGACGGTGAGTATCTGGGTATGAGAATAATCTTGATTGCAAGACTGGATCAGCTGAAGCTTCTTGGTATGGAACAGTGTGTGATGGTGAGAAGGCAGCTTGTTCAATTTCAGCAAAGTAATTTTGTGGGTTTTCATTCAAGACTAATTTACCAAAACGACGTAATGGGAATTGATCTTGTGGCCAGACTTTGGTTAAATCAAAGATTGAGAATGGTAATTTCTCAGCTTCTTCTTTGGACATAACTTGAATGTAGGCAGTCCATGATGGATGTTCACCCTTAGCAATAGCATTGAACAAATCTTCTTGAGCATGATCTGGGTTTTCACCAGAAATTTTGGTGGATTCTTCATTGTTCAAGTTTTTGATACCTTGGTCTGATTTCAAGTGGACTTGGACGTATTTCCAGTCACCTTCTTTGTTGGTCCATTTGTAAGTGTGACCAGAGTAACCGTTCATATGTCTGTAATCAGCTGGAGTACCACGATCAGAAAACAAGATCAAGAATTGATGAATGGCTTCTTGGTTTTGGACAGCATAATCCCAAAACATGTTTGGATCTTTCAAGTTGGTCTGTGGGTTTCTCTTCTGAGTGTGGATAAAATGTGGGAATTTAATTGGGTCTCTCAAAAAGAAGACTGGAGTGTTGTTGTAAACCCAATCCAAGTTACCTTCTTCAGTGTATAATTTGATGGAGAAACCTCTTGGATCTCTGGCAGCATCAGAGGAACCCTTTTCACCACCGACAGTGGAGAATCTGACCAAAGTTTTGGTCTTCTTACCGACAGTATCTAGGAAGGCAGAACCAACGACATCAGAAACATCATCAGTGACTTCAAAGTAACCAAAAGCACCAGAACCTTTGGCGTGGACGACTCTTTCTGGGATTCTTTCTCTGTCGAAATGGGCCAAAGAGTCGATCAAGTTGAAATCCTGTAGTAGTAAAGGACCATGTTTACCGATTCTTTGTGTTTCGAAGGCGGAAGGCAATGGGTAGCCCTGGGAGGTGGTGATTCTCGGTTTGTCGCTGTTGTTGTTGTTGTTGTTGTCGGACATGGCTGATGGTATTGGAGATGAATTTCCAAAGGAGAGAAGGCGAATTATGGGAAGAGGCCGCTTATATAGCACAGAGTGTGGAGAAACAGGCCAATCACCGTCAGCAACTTTGTCAGCTCGCCAGGCCGAGAATCGAGCGCATTAGCAATGGATCAGGCCAATTTAGTGGGACTAGTCACTGTTATCGCAATTCCGGAAACAGCAAGTGGGACCTCCAGGGGGGTAAGCCGCGGCACATGGTGTTACTCAGACAGCGGAGAAGAGCAAGAAAGAGACTGCTGTGATGTCATGGCGAGACTAGTCCACACACACTCCCCAACACGCTAGTATAAATAGACTAGAGTCTTCTCCTTAGCGTAGACTGCAGACTACAACTCAATTGCACAGATTAGTCCTCTTATCAACCCTACTTGTCCCTCTCGCTCTTCTGCTGTCTTTTTCCGGCCTTCTCCAGCGAAATGGGCGCTTATTTTGAAAAGAGTAATACTTCCAAACGCTCCTAACGGACAATAGAATTTCGCGGAAAGTGGCCCTACTAGTCAACGTATTCTGAAGCCAATTTAGTGCAGTTACATCATCTTTGTTGTTCTTTTTCGTAAGCGAGCGGAAATATCATATACGATGTATGGTTTGGTGCATTTGCAGATCTGTTGAAGCTGGATCTGAATATTCAGCTTATCCCATGGGTCAGTTGACTGTCGATTGGTCAACCTCAGCCCTTTCATGAAATGTGCTAAAAAGTGACACATCCAGACACTAAGAAAGTGCTATAAGATATTTACGTACGCTGGATCTGATGGACTTCAGAGATTGCACTCAGATTGACGCCTGACGCATATTACACCAGCTACATTGCGCAGATCACTAGTAATTATAACGTTTTTTATTACTTTTCTATTATACATAAAACACCAGTCCTATAGCACATCACCTGTCTTAATAATCAATTCATGCACTTTGTCTAGATTAATGTTATCAAAGTTATCAATTTGTAAGATTTCACGAACTTTCAAGTCTTCTTTGTACCAGATCTTGATCAACTCCTTTAATTCAGTGGAATAGAATTCATTGTTGAAATCCTTCAAGTCAATTAGATCTTTCAAGACATGATAGAGTTTATCAAAACTTATACCAATTTCAATGAAAATCTTCACAATTTCACCCTTTTGTAATGGATATCCTTCCTCTTGATAAATATGCAACAAAATTGGAATTAATTCATTGATAGGTAGTACAAACTCACAATTGGAGATCTTCTTACCAATCTTAATCAATTTAGAAACCAACAAATTCTTATCATGTTTAAATTCATCAAAGAATTCCAAATATCTTGATAAGATCTCTTCCGAATTTCGGAAATCCGAAATCTTAAAGATCTGTAAAATAATTTCATGATATCCCAAAACGGTTGCAAAATCATTGAATAATTCACTAACAGTTAGGATCTTATCGTTTAATGATTCAATCAACTCTGATTTTTGTTCATCTGGGATCTTTTCATCATAACTTATTTCAATCAATAAATCATATTGAACATTAGAAGCTTCAAAAACTTCTTCAATCAATTTACTCAATTCAATAATCTGTTGTCTTTGTGATGGTAATGTAATACAATTACAGAACCCAATAGCTCTTGACAAATACTCATTTCTTTGAGTCAATGAGACTTCAAAATCACTTAATGCTAAATTGTATGAAATCAAAGCAGCTTCATAATAATTGCTCTTCTTTGATTGATAAATCCATAACAAATCAGATATTATCAACGATGATTGTGATTTTTGTTCCAAGAATTGTAAAATGTAGTCAGATTCAATTTCCAGTAGTTTTTCACTAGCATCTTGAGAAATAAACCATTCATATAATTCAAATTGAAATAGCTTATCTTCAAACTTCAATGCAACTTCGTATGATTCATTTCTAATATTGATGTAATTGGTTTGCCCTGATGATTCATCTTTAATGATTGAGTTTTCTAATGCTAATTTATCAGCTTCAACCAACAATTGGAAAACAATTTCGAAAATTTCATGTCTCTTGATATAGTATTTACCACGTTCATCATTGTTTAATTTACCATCTGAGATGTACTGTAATGCTAAATTACCAGGATCAACACCAAATGAAATATTCAATGCAAATCTAATAGCTTTTGGAAATTCATTCAATGAAATCATGATATCAATAGATTCTTTCAATTTTTCTAATGTGATATTATTATTAATGACTTGGAATAATTCAATTGCTCTATTCAAATGATAATTCACACTTTCTGGATCTTTCAATCCAAATTCCTTTGCTTTTCTTAAATGTTCAATAGCACGGAAACCAATAACATCATCAGTAGAACAGAAGGTACCACATCTTTCTTGTAATCCCTTAGCAATGTATTCGATTGATTCACCTCTTGACATACTTCTGTTGATGATTGATGATAAGATTTCTTTGATCAGGTTCTTGGATGTTTCATTTGGTGCAAATAAATCTTTGAATTTCAATATAGATAATTGTTGTTGGATATCTAAAGGAATGTTCTTGAAGATATCTTTCAATTTCGAGTTTGAATCACTTTCCCTGATCAAGACAATTAAGAATGACAAAGCCTCTTTGATGGAGATAATTAATCTGATGATTGAGTTAATTGCAATGTTTTCTGATTGATTAGCAAATTCTTCAAATTTATTGGTAGAGCTTTGGAAATTATTTGGAATGAAACATGCAATTGAATTACCATAATTTTGGAAAAATTCATTCAAGACAGAAATTGAACTCAAGTAGAATTCAATCTTTGATTGTTCAATATTAACAGATTCTAAAAATTCGTTTTCAAAAATGGATTCTTTGATCAATTGACCATTCTTACTGTATTTAATATCCTTGCTGATGTTGAAAACTTTATCATTCCAAATATCACGGAATAATCTACCAACTAATGTAACAGTACCATAAAATCTTGGACTTAGGATGACATTCTGGAAAGCCAATGTAGGATCATTTTTGTTATTGAGTGATGATGAAGCTAATGTGATTAATGAAGTTGTCTTCAATTGATTATATCTTGGTTTGAATTCAACCAGGTTTGGTATACCCAACGTGAAAAAAGTGAAGGCATTTGTTCTGATAACTTTTGGAATGTTATATTTACAGGTAACATATAATGCGGTTGATGCAGCTTCCAAGTACCCATAATCAGTGACAAATGATGTAAAATTTTCAACCAAGCCTTCAAAAATCATATCCGGTGTTCTGTATCTGTAAATTTGTAATGATGCATCGGTTAAAACTGCAACTTCAAATAAGCCCTTGCAGTATTGCGTAGCAAAAGCATTAGCATATCCTTGAGGTCTATCAGTTGCATTGAATGGTTGTGATAATGGAACAATTTGATGTATTTTACCAAATGATTCCAAGAATGTGGCATTTTCAGAATACGTTTCATGATACTTCAAAACACCATAATCAGGAACAGAAACAAACAACTTATGATCTTTGTTACCTTTTTTTTCAACAACATCAAAGAAAATACCTGGTGAGATGACTTTTGATGATGGTTTGGTTTCCAATAGTAAACCAGATTTCTTTTGATATGTTAACATGGTTGGTAATTCATCACGGTTTAATCTATTGGCACTGGTGAACAGTGAGTTGGTCTTCAATGCTTCTTGTTCTTTGTATTTGTTTTGTTCTTGAATGATTTCTTCTTGTGAGACTTTTGCTGGTGGGAATTTAACACTTTCTAATCTTAATGCACTGACAGAGTATGATGAGAACGAACCATTCAAGTATAAACGACAACCACCAACTGTGACAGCAACTAGAAATAGATCTTCGTTTTCATATCTGCTAACGATGTTCAAACTGACAATTTTTAGGTAGTTCTTTGATAATAACTGGGACGCTTTCGCGCTTGAAGTTCTAGCATATGTAGAGATATCAACAGGTCTGACTAATTTTGGATCATCAATCGAACCAGACCCTGTTATCTTGTAAGCTCTGATGATTGATTTATCAGATAATGTATAAATAATACCTCTGCTGTTATCAACTTGCAACTGAATGACTTTCTCATTTGGATCTTCCTCACTGAAATAATTAGCAATGCTATTGATGATGGCACTTCCAGGTATCACACTTGAAACAGTTGATCTTGTCATACAACGTTTGTTACATTTCTTATTGAACCAATCCTCTGAATTGGAGTACTGTAATTCCCAAATGTTTAAACCATCACTGGAACCTGTGAAGAAAACTTGTCCTGTTTTCGCATATGTGATGAATTGATTAACGTTTAAACCATGAGTTGGAACAGACATACCAGCATTGAAGATCTCAAGTTCATTATTGTTGTATGAGATGGCAAGGATATGAATGTCTGATGATGTGGCCAAGATTAATAGGTAGTTGATGGAGTCTGCAAAGACACCAGGTTTTGGTTTAACTAACTCGACTTTTCTAATTGTATGTTTGATGTCATCAAATGTTTGAAATTCTGAGATCTTGGATAGATTCCATAAGATTAATCTGTTGTCAATGATAATCCAGGCTCTTAAAATTTCTGGAAAGATACCCATATCACTATGTGTTTCAACTTTGTTATACTGTTCTAGGATATCATCTGGGATTCTTATAATTTCAGTTCTTTCAAAAGGACGATATGCACCTAGCTTCTCTTCTGAACCATAGTTATAATTAACAGCTTTACCATGAAACAAACTATCATCCAAAATCGGCGTTGTTTTATCCCTAAGTAATGATGCATCAACAAATTTAGATGCCAATTGCAGTGGTTCATTAGCATCAACGTCACTCACTTGGAAATGATCATGATCATTATAAGGAATAATATTGGTTGTTGAAGTCGACGGAACAAGAGCATTGGCTGAGCCTGCATCAAAGATCCTACCTCTATAAGGAGTTGAGAGTTTCGACATTGTTGATGACAGTTCTCAAGACCTTCCAGAAGTTCAAATTGAATGAATCAATTCGAGTTTCTATAATTTGAGATCGATGTTTGTTTGTTTGTTTTGTTTACCAGTTTTCGAATAATTTTTCTAGAAGGAATACGGTGTCTGGGTGTGCATTTTATATCTCGGGAATAAATTCACGTGATTGCTCTCGGATATCATAATGTTATCTTTCATGTTTGTGTCAAGATTTTGATTTGTTTACTTTTCAGCTTTACCACAAAACAGGGAAATACATGTTGTTCATTGTCGTGTGAAAATGTGGGAAATGGAGTGTTTATTTTTGTTTCAACATGTGTGCCTTTCCAATACTGGAAAAACCATCGCATATCACTTATAAACATAGCACATCAACATCAAAAGAAACAGCTAGATTTATCATGTCAGACCATTCCTCACTATCCCGGAAGAATCTACTACACCACACCAATCAATTGAATACTGAAACTGCTGATGATAACTTTGACGCTACATCTGTGCATGGTCATGGTCTTCAGGATGTTAGACTCAACAAACTTTTCGTGGATACAGGAGTTCATAGTGACAGTGACGCATCCAGTATATTATCTACTGACCCCCTGATGTTAACAAGAGGAAGAAGGGCAACTAAAGAAGAAGACAGAATATTTGGCTTTAATCAACAGAGATCATTATCCATAGGTCCTTTAGGACGTCGTCGTCCTGAGAATAGCAGTTATTTTGATGACCTTATGGACAATGTTAGCAATGAAGTTAGTTCCTTATCCATGAGTGATGAAGAAAGAATCACTAATTCAAGGTTAATTGATGCAAGAGTTACTGGTAGATCTGAGGATGGTGTTTCAAAAATATTTGATCCCATTGATAGTGAAATGTTACAAGTTTTCAGCAACATTCAACGAACAACACAATTTCGGGAACCCAATCCAACCGCTCGGGGAGGTGCAGAAGGTACACCAGCTTCATTGATTTTAAGAAAACGCGGATATTCAGACTCGCCAACCCCTGTCTCAAGATCTAAAAACCATGAAGTCCCAGATAAACTGTATGAACAGAATGAACTAATTGAAGTTCAATCAAATCAACAACCTCCGATGAACCGAAAGAGAAAGTCAAGTGATTCTTATGAAGTTGAAAAGCAAGGCTTGAAGAGAAATCGATCAGCACCTATTGGTGATAGACCGTTCAAGACCCCAAAGATACGGAGAGATTCAACCAAAGATAAGCAAGGATATGATCTTAAAGTTTCCAAGTTCTGAAATCACTACCAAATGTGTTTAAAACAAAAGACAACCATATTATATAACAATGAATATAAAACCACCAATCAAAACACGAATAAATTGTCATAAAAATATAAATATGATGATAAAAAAATAGTATAACATTTTATAATCACATCAGCAGTAGCATTAAACCAAAATGATGAATAAAAAAAATGACCAATATATTGCCTCAACTTTTCAACAAAAAGACAACATTATAATATAGTTATAACAACATAAATAAAACAGCAGTAGACTAATCACACCAATATTAGCACATATAAATTTCAAGACTTGTAACAAAACAGTCTGTATACATAATTTCCTTTTCTCGTAAATGAAACCTAATAACTCTCTAATCAAAAAGCACTTTCTAAGTGGTACACCAACAAAAACAAAAACGAACAATCAAAACCTTTCGCACCTCCTTCAACACACACCTCAACCAAACTCTAACTTTTTTTCTCTTTTTTCTTTCCAAAACAAATAACAAATAACATAGTAAAAAAATCAAGTATAATGATGATGAATAAAAAATAATAAATCAAACAAAAAATAAAAACACAAGCACCTTCAACAGACTAACAGCATATTATCTGTACTGTTCAAATAAAATACCAGCAATATATACAGCATATAACCCAAATCAATCTTATAAAAAAAAAGAAACCATCATGAATTCTCTTAAACTTAACCCCAAACGGACATATCACTACCCCAAATATTCAACCAGCCTGAAGACTTTTCGGGTTTCGTATTAAAATTAACATTATCACCGGAATTTTGACCAAAACCAGTGAATTCATCATTACCAAACATAAAATTACCACCATGGAAATTGTTCATACCAGATTTTTCAACATTCGGTAAGTTGAAACGAGTGGATGGAATAACAGGCTTATTCAACATTTCGAAATCACCATTTGATGATGAGAGTGAAGATGAAGTTGACGAAGAAGCACCACCGGAACTGATGACTGATGAGGAAAGTTTGGAAAAACCGAAAGTGTGCTCATCAGAAATCAAGAAACTGTCAGGGGAATTAGCAATAAATCCAGTTGGACCAGGATTAGTCGATGGTGTGTTGACCAAAGTAGTTGATCTTGACATCAAATTGTTAAAGGGATCTGGAGAGATAGCAGTGACAGGAAGGATAGGTTCCGGTTGATAATGTTGGGTGGTGGTAACTGGGGGTGGAACTTGTGACAACATTGTAACAGGAAGTTGGTAGTTGGCTCTGGCAGAGTTATTACCAAACTGTTGTTGATGTTGTTGATGTTGGTGGTGGCCGGGGTGTTGTTGTTGGTGACCATGGAAGTGGGAGTTGTTCTTATTTCTTCCTCCCTTATGGTGTTTTTGGTGATTATGACCCTGGGCATGATTAGTGTTGTTGACGGCGTGGTACTGCTGGGTTTGTTTTCTGTAACGGTACTCAAATAAGGCCTTGTCTATTTCTGTCGTGTGGGTTAGTATGGACTCCTTCTAGAATGGCTTCTTCCTGTGAGGTCGTCCTGCCGGGGGAGCTGGTACTAGATCGACCCCCAGAATATTACGTCAGGAGGAAGCAGCAGTTGTACTCACCGTCCAGTTGCTGGGCAAAGGCGACAGGGGCAGCAGAGGAGCCCATCTGTTGTGTGTTGTTCCAGACAGCGGTCATCGTGGTCCTTCTGCGGGCTGTGTGTGTGTAAACGGGGGGAGTTCGTCGTATGTGGAGGTATAAAGGGTTTGTTAAGGGCTGGTTAATTCAAATCAAAAGTCGTTTTATTTCGAAAGTTCGCGAAAACGGAAAAAGCAAAAAAGAAGAAATTTCCCGAAAAAAGAAATAAAAGAGTCAGCTACGGGTAAATGCCCGGCTATTTTGAGACCTTTATAGTATTATACATATTAGATGCGACCTCTTAACGTCTCTTACTTTTCTGTAGCACTTCGTCGTCCTTGGTAGGATGAAGTCTGATCGTGTTTGGATATTGTGGTGTGTTGAATTGGTATCCCTTGGACCAATCGTATGACACTGCAATGGCAAAGATGTTACCAGTTCTATTAAATGCAACAGATGTGATTGAACCTCCTAGTGTTGGGAAACCCTTTAATCTATGTTTAGCATCTTTGTCCCAGAAGTGGAAACAACCATCAGAACCAGCAGTAGCGAATGTACCATTTATTGGATGTGCTGCCATTGCGTTCAATGAGTAGATGTGATTTTCAGTACGACCTGCTTTAGTTTCTGATTGACGATGACATTTGAATGTGAAACCAATCTTGCTCTGTTCAGCCTCATCAATATATTGGAATGCACATCTACCTTCAATAGAACCTAATGCATAACCGTTACCTTGTGGATAACATGCAATTGATCTTGTTTGCCATTTTAATGGAGACATTATCTTCTTGAAGATTTGTTGTGGATTATTCAAGTCAATAACACAAACATGTCTGTCCGCAGTACCAACGACTAATATTCTTTGTGATGAATCCATGGCGTAAACACGTTCAGGTAATTGTATAGTACTTATAGGTTGTTGTTGTCTTGTATCCCAATATCTTAAAGTTTTATCCCATGAACCACTAACAACAACTGGTGTATTAGCAGGACCACACTCCACAAATCTGACTGATTTCACAGCAGAATCATGCTGACCAATCTGTTGTGCTTGCCCACTTTGAACATCGTATAATTTGACTTGTTTATCAACACCACCACTTATCACTTTGGTACCATCTGCGGACCATCTTGTACTTAACACAGGACCAGAATGTTCATACATTGCTCTCCCTTCTGTTTGTCCCGTAGGTGAGACCTCATAAATACGCACTTTGCTATCCCAAGATGCGGCAGAGAAAAAGTCTGCCTGTGAAGAGAAGGATATATCTGAAACTGAGTCTTCGGGTGGGTTCTGAACTATGATGTCGTTGGCAAGATCTGCGTCTGTAGCCATGACGGCTGTCGAGGCAGCTGGTTTGCTGTTAAAGAAAGACATTGTCGAGATTAGTCTGTTCTTCTGCTGCTTCAAACACCGATCTGATGATCAATTAATGTGTCTTGTTTTGTTGTTGGTAAACAGAAGATCGATTTATTTTTTTTGTTTTTGGAGTTTTTCCCGATTTTCGAGACTACTCCACCAAAATTCAATCTCAACCTCTAAATAACCACAACGTCATAGTTGAGAATCACGTATTTTGGCTGAACATGGCCACTGATTTGAACGGGGTGTCTTTGGACGGGATTTCTATTATCGAATACAGCAAAGGAGAGTGTCTACACACGTACCATGAACCCAGAGAACGCCTTCTATATTCAAAGACTTACCAAGACCTACACTCCATTGACTGGACACATGAATACGAAAGATATCAAATTAGTTCTGAAATAGGGGACCAACAGCAGCTTCGTTGGCAGATATGGCTACGACATTGGTCCAGGTGGCTGATCTTGATCGCAACGGGCCTGTCAATTGGTGGATCAACTGCATTGTTGGATTACTCTTATAAATGGTTGAGTGATTTCAAGAGAGGTTATTGTTCTAGTAATGTGTTGAATAGTTATGTGATGTGTTGTGCTGGACAGACAGCAGAAGCATGTGAGAATTGGAGAAGATGGGGAGATGTTATTGGATTGCATGGTGTTGGATCAGCTTTGTATAAGTATATCCTATTTTCAATGTTCTCATTGATATTTGCATTCATTGCAGCTATTATTGTTAAAGATACCAAATATGTTAGAAATTCAGGTATTGCTGAAGTGAAAGCTGTTATCAATGGTCTGGTGTTGAAAGGATTCTTAAGTCCTAAATTGTTAGCGATCAAATGGATCGGTCTATTATTGATGGTTAGTTCTGGTGCCTGGATTGGTAAAGAGGGCCCTATTGTTCATATAGCATGTGCATCAAGTGCGTTAATCATGAAGTTCTTCCCAATATGGAATGATAATCAAGCAAAGAGGAGAGAGATTTTGGTTGCTGCTTCAGCTGCTGGTATTGCTGTTGCGTTTAATACTCCTATTGGTGGTGTTATCTTTACATTGGAACAATTGACATCATATTTCAATCCTTCAGATAAGATGTGGACTTCTTTTGTTTGTTCGATGGTTGGTATTGTCGTGTTGAATGCATTCAAAGATGGAATTGATGCGTATGTCACCATGGACAATCAATGGTTAAGTGTTGAATTAGTGGGATTTGTCTTGTTGGGTATATTAGGTGGATGTTATGGTTATTTATTCAATGGATTAAATCTTAAGTTTGCAAATTTCAGAGAAAAATATATCATTCCAAAAGGTGTCACTTTCGAAATCTTCGAGATTTTAATCTTGTCTGTTGTTACATCAGTTGTTACTTATCCACTGGTGTTACCAAGATTACCATTGACTAGTTTGATTGGAATTCTATACAAAGATTGTAACAATGATAACCTGAGTTCAACAGCTGGATTATGTGATGCAGATGCAAACCCAGTCACTATCTTGATAATCACTGGTATCATTGGTACTATCTTAACAGCATATACATTTGGTACTATTATCCCATCAGGTGTCTTGATGCCATCATTAGTTGTTGGTGGTATTGTGGGTAGACTATTAGGTATTTTCATGGAATATGTTCAACATAACAGTGAATATTTGACTGGACTGTGTGATAATTCTAGACAATTATGTATTTCACCTGGTGCTTATGCAGTCATTGGATCTGCTTCATTTTTAACTGGTGTTACAAAGATGACTGTTTGGGTTGTTGTTACTGTTTTTGAATTAACCGGGGCATTGACTTATGTCTTACCTATTATGATCACTGTTTTGATTTCGAGATTGATTAGTGATTATTTTACAGAGTACAATTGTTATGATTTATGGATTAAGTTTTTGAATTATCCATTTTTGCATGAGACCAATAAGGTTTTGCCATTAGTTACTGTTGATAAGTTTATCAAGCATTTACAGGATGATGATTTGAAAGTTATTTATTTGGAGGATCAGATTCTGAAATTGAGAGATCTGGAAGGGTTCTTACAGTATGACTATCAAGGTCTACCAATCTTGAAGAATCAAAGGGATCCTGTTTTGATTGGTTGGCTATCATTAGATGATTTGAGAGAACAGGTACAGGTTTTAAAAGCTTCTACAAACTATGATTCTAGCAAGAATGTCGCATTCATCCAGCCACAATTATTAGACGATCAAACACTTGATTTCACAGCATTGATGGAAAGAAACTACCTAACACTAAGTCCTTATCTGGAATTACCAACATTGGTCGAAATATTCTTCAAACTGAAACCAAGATTAGTGTTATTTGTTGAAGAAGGAAAGTTCAAAGGGTTGTTGACTTTGAAGGACGTCACCGAGATAGCACAGAGTAACAAGAATAGATTGTTGAGGGATAATGATTGATAATGGAGGATCAACATGTACTCCGCATTTTAATACAGTTTCAACGTGATTTTTACTGTAGCCTATATTTTCGATCTTAAACCCTGATAGTCTTTTACCCACATTGAGACCTTCACGTGATAGAAGGGATAATTCTTTTTTATAATGGGAGTCGGGAGACTCGGGACTGGGGTTGGGGGAAATAACTATAGAAACAGAAGAAAAGTGCCGTAGCCTCACCGATGTACGTATCATTGTCAATGGAGCTCAAAAAAGGGTACAACTACAGTCGTAAATCCACAGTTCTCCAACAGACATAGATGATAGCCCGAGTTGTTGGCGGGTGTCCCCAACAGTCAGGGACTCAGGTACAGTCTGACTGTTGACATGCCCAATCAACTAGTAGTACCTATATGATTATGGGATTAACTCATTGTTACAGATTTTTAGTCCTGGTCAGGGTAATTCCGAGACTAGGCTGGTTGGGTAAAGTTGATCTGGTATGACACCATTAATTATCAGAGACAAAAGGATGGAAAAAATTACGATGATTCCACAAGTCATCGAGTATCAACGGAGAATAGATGGCGCAGTAATAAGATTCGCTTCATTGCGAGATCTGACGAGTCACGACCATTTTTGATAACATGGTGTGATAATTAAGATCGCAAGCGATTATGAGACTGTATGTACCTGATTGGAAATGCAGACCCTACTTAAGACTGAAAATCGTGAAGTTTGCCAAATGGCGAAAAGTTGAAGCATTTTTTTTTCACCAGAAGCTTCCAGACGAAAGCCAGGCGCCCCATCATGGACTGAAGTTTAAACCCGGTACTGTCTGTCCCGAACATTTGGGAATAGTTACTTCCACCGTTGATGATTGCGCAGCCACTGCTTTTCGACAAATGGCGCAAGATCCTGGCCTGTCAAAGAAAGTTAATCTGGAGGTAGCCGAAAAGTGCATGAATATTTTCCAACACCGCCAGTCGCCCAAATTCAAGGATCAGACCTGTATGGTATAGTGTCATGATGGGCATGATAGACTTATAAATAAGGCACTGGTTGCTTGCTGCTATGCCGTTGAAATGAGACTGGAAGCGAGGGACTATAAATACAGGAGCATTGCTGTCGAGAATGCAGTTATTAGTCTTATCGATGCCGTGATGATAGAAGCAGGGATAATTATTCACTAGATGTATTTTGCTGTCAATAGAAGGTGTTATTTCCTGCCAAACGGGACTTTTCGACTGGGGGTGCGATGAATCATGACGATCACAGGAATGGAGTGATCTTTCTTATCTTAATTGTGGTGCAACTCCAAACAATGCCACTACTATGAACAAACACCCATACCCCGATATGCTTCTTCGAGAGGGTAACCTGCTGTACGTTTCTTTTTTAGTCCCGACTATAGTCCCCGTTAACGAAAAACGGGCCTACATTTTTGACAAACGCTGATACTGGAAAAGTGTATCGATAATAAACACCATCAAAAGAGCACAACCGCACGCACTCCCATCAAAACCAGCTCTCCAACACCGGATATTTCACCCAGACAGACAGACGCACGCACCGCCACCCATGCCAGCGGACACGCCGACCAGCTATGTCAACGACCTTAAGTCGGCTAACAGCAAGCAGCTCTTGAACGCCTATGTTTACGACTTCTTGATCAAATCCTCCCTGCCAGAGACTGCGCAGAGCTTCGTCCACGAGGCAGAGGTCCCAACCGGCCCACCATCCACCAAGTCCATCAAAAGACCACAGTACAAGGACCTGCCTCCACTGGCCATCTCCCTAGACGCTCCCCAGGGCTTTCTCTACGAGTGGTGGCAGATCTTCTGGGACGTCTTCAACGCCAGAACTCACCGTGGAGGCTCAGAGAATGCCCAACACTACTACCAGCTCCAGCTCCTTAGACAACACAAGGAAAATGCCCTTCACAACTCCACCTTCCATGCCGCACAGGCTCAAGCCCAGGCACAAGCACAGGCACAGGCCCAGTTGCAAGCACAGGTGTTGAATTCACAATCCCAATTTTACCAGATCCCAGGTCAAGCAGGTCAGACTACTCCAGGTCAATCACAGGGTCCCATTACAAACATACCACAACAGCAACAACAGCAAATGCTCCTACAACAGCAGTATCAACAGCAGATGCTTTTACTTCAATACCAACATCAACAGCAACAAAGAAATAATTTGCAGTTTGCTCAGATACCTCCACAACAGCAGGTACCTCCAACCCCTCAGGGCGGATCAATACCTCTGAAATCACAGCTGGTACTTCAGCAAGGCTCGATGGGTCAACAACAGTTCAATCCTCTTGATCGTGCCGCCATGGAAGGGGCCGCAATTGGTGGAAATGGTCCTATCCCGTCTCAAATGTCACCTCATCTACAACATATTCAACCCCCACAACAACATCAACAGCAAGATTTACAACAATATTTCCAACAACAGCAGCAACAACAGCAGCAACATCAATCACAAATTTTTGCAGGTCAAAAAAGAAGTGTTCCAACTGATCCTAATGGTGGCCCTATTAATCCTTCCTTTGCCAGAGTTCAACAACAGGCTCAATTACAAATGAATCAATTCAGACAACAACAGTTTGCTGCTGGTCAGAATGGTCCACAGCAGTTACATTTCAAAGCTCCAACTCTAACGAATACCACCGGTTCATTGAATGGTTCAGCAAATAATAGTAATGGAAATACCAAAAGAACAAATACACCAAATAAGAAACCAAAACTGGAAGACCAGAGTCAGAAAGGCTCTCCTATGGGTCAATCTCCAAGAACTAAAGATCAGAGTAATCATAATTCACCATTGGGTGGTAATCCAGTCAAATTTAGCAATTCAACAACGACGAACATTCCTAGTCCATTAGTGAACCAAGCAATTATTGGAGAGAATGAATCTTCATCAGTTTCCGGACAGAGCGCATTACAAGATTATCAAAAGCAATTGATGTTATTAGAAAGTGAGAATAAAAAAATGTTGAATGGATCAAAGAAAGAAGCAGACTCTTCATCCACCACGAAGAAGAATCAAAAGAAAATGCCTCCACCAAAGAAGGTTAAATCTGCTTCCGCTGCTCCTTCACCAGCCAAAACAACCGCGTCAACTCCATTAGCATCATCAAATGCCACATCCACTACAACGGCAACTGGTAGAAAGAAGAAAGAACCAACCTCAAGAAGAAGAACTAAAAAGAATACCAATTCTGAACCACCTACACCAACAACCCCATTAACACCAAATCCAATAAGTTCAAACACCACAAGCATGTCAATGTTGAAGAAGGAATCGTCAACAGTTTCAAAATTAGGTGGAATTGAAGAAAACCCATCATCAAAAGATAAGAACACTCCATCTAATCAATCACAACTAACGCCTCCAATTTCTGAAAATGCCACCAATTCAAACAATGAAAACAATGAAAACACCACTTCATATGATCAGAATAAAGAAGCTTCCAACAATAACAACACCGCCACGAATACTACCAACAATGAACCCAATACAATTTCAGAAGATCCTAACTTCATTAGCCAAGAGAGTGATAATTTCCCAACAGAAGATGAAATCATCGGTGGGTCACAAATGATAAATGGAGGTACGGGACATAATGATATTTATTCTGATTTTGCATTAAGTGATTTCTCAAATGATATTTCTGGTGATGGTAATTTCAATCTGGAAAGTTTTTTGAATACTGATGCTGCAGAGATGGGAAGTTTTGATAGTTATTGGAGAGAAGGTGGTGTTGAAGCCACTGATTGATCTTTTTTTTTTGTTAGAGAAGGGTTAGTTTTCTGGTTATGTATTGTTTGGTTGTTCTGTTTTCTGGTTCTTCTTTGGGTAATTATTTATTTTGTTAACTTGTTGTCATTTGTTTTTGTATAGTTTACGTTTTTGGTCACACTGAGTCTTTCTGCCTTATTTTAAGAATGACTTTCAATAAATATCTCTGGAACTTCTTGATAAATTTCATTTGTGTTTTTTGATACCTCTTGCGATCCCGCTTATTTGGGTGATCCATTTTTGTTTGATTAGAGACGTTGTCTTTGCCTTTCAGGAAAGGATGTAAAAGTCAGAGTACACTATACGTTGATTTAGTTAATTTATTTAGTGCATTAATTTATGTTTTCAAGTCCTTTTAACAATATTCATCATGTTTGAAATATGCCTATTAATTATCAATTATTTATCCTTCTCTTCCTTAGTTGGTTCAGGTAAAGTATACAAAGAATCATCCAACCAGTATCCCAATAACACAAACCAATTAACACCAATCAATAATCCTGAACTCAGTGCAGTGGATGGATACACATTCCAGCAGTATTCTTGAACTAAATATAGTGCAATTGAAAACAAAAAATGGAAGTTTGAATGATATAACAGGAATGGTAACGTCCAGGCATACCATGACAAGAACTGATAATGTAAGCTTCGAGCAACCAAGACACCAATGAAGTTGCAGCTGACTAGCACACTAACAACATATCTTGGACCTAGCTTAGAGCTGTTGATGATGTGATTTGCACTTAGTGTTGGCTTATAGAATATAAACCCATCGACTATTGATGAAATGATGGACTTTCCAGTGATTTTTGGTGTTGACCATTTGTTGAACAAGAAGAAGAAAATCAAGACAACATGTGAGCCTAAGAGTAATTGGTGGAATTCATCAGATAAGAACATGTCCTCAGATAGGAATTTCCAATTGACAGTCCATTCATAGAGGAACTTTCTCTTGAAATCGAATGCACCTGCAAGATAAGCATTTCGTATTTCTGGACCATTATAAAGGAACTCATAACCGGTAACAACTTGAACCAAGCCAACAATAGACAATGGAACGACTTCAGCTAGTAATATCTCATCATTGAGGAAGTATGTGACAAGGATGAATCCAGGAAGGTATAACAATGCATTCATCTTGACCGAGATAGCAAGACCAAACATCAATGGTGCAAAGACATTGGTCAAGTATTTGGACACACCATGACTTGATTTCTTCCATTTACTAGCTAATTGCAAGAACAACACAGTCAAAACAATGAACAAAGTGGTGAAGCAATCATTGAATAGTCTTAAAATGTAGATTGAGTGTAACCTCTTCGATAACACCAACAAATACAATGCCCATGGTTGCAAATCCAAGTTAGCGTAAATAACGAAGACAAGACCCTGTGTCAAGAGATATAAATATCCAAACAGTAACTGACCAGTAGCAACATCTTTCATCCCATTGGTTGCCCAATTCATGAACCTATAAATCCAAACATGACCAGCTGGATACACTAATGGACCAGTACCACCGTAAATATGCGAATAGTTCAATTCACCGGTCTTGATGATTTCTATCTGTTCAACATAAGCTTTGTAGTCAATCTCAGTGTATGGGACCTTCAATCTGATGAGCTTTGTGGCTAGCATCTCAATCATCATCAATGTTGGAATCACAGCACTTTTTAGTTCTGGGTCGAATAAGAGGGCCTTGGTACCCTTGACAACATCACCAATGACATTTTTGAGCGTAAATTCAGGGAGTTCCTGCTTTGGAGGTTCAACCTGATCGTTTTCAGACATGATGATTGAAATTGTGGACTTTGGGGCGTTCAACTCTGTGGTTTGCTTGTGGATCATCATTCTTCTGCTGAAAATAAAACATGATAGGAATCCGGTTCGGGCACAATATACTGTACGCCATCAAATACAAATCATATCAAACCAAAAATTATATTAACAGTGTATGAGGTATCACGAGCTCTATAAAAATACATAACAATCTCCTAAAAGGCAATCAAATCTAGGCAATGACATTAGCTAAGACTGGGTTTTGAGAGACGGAACCAGCGAATTTAGTTTCCAAGAATTTCAACAATTCAACAACTTCGGCCTTCAATTCTGGTGTTTCGAATTGTTTGAATCTGTCAATGTTTTCTTCTCTACCTAAAGTGGATTCCTTTTCCAACTTCTCCTTTTCAGCTTCTTTGACAAAAGCATGAGTCAAGATTTCAATGATCTGCGGGGTAAATTGGGCAATTTGTTCATTACCAGATTGGTACAATCTACCGAATAATTGGAAGATTGGAGTGTTTTCTTCGAAAGCAGCTTCTAATGGTAAATGTGTAATCAAGACTGGTAAGACATCGTTTAATGGAACGACATCTTGTTGTTTCAAGGCTAATCTAGCAACACAACCACAAGCATTAGCATATGATCTGTGAATAACATCTTTAGTTTCATCATCGCCTTCATCAACGGTGGATTCTTGTTTTTGAACCTTTGATAATAATTTAGATAATGAGTTGAAGATGTTTGGGTATAATGATGAATAGTTGTTGTTAGAGTAGAAGACCAAGATACCAACACCATAAGCAGCGTTACCTCTGACTTCAAGTGATTTGTCACCCTCTAATTTTTGAATGAATAATTGTAATAATTCTTCGGTGTAAGGGTTAGACTCTTTCAAACCTAGAGCGATTTCAGCTAAGGCACCAATAGCGAAAACTCTTTTGTTCTTGGATTTAGAGTTAACATTAGCAGCAATGATTGACTTGAATGATTCGAAAATCTTGTTGAAATCTGGACCTAACGCAATAGATAAATTGACTAAGACTTCTAAAGTAGATTCTAATAATAAAGCTTCAGTTTCAGAGGCATCAGCTTCTTCTTCATCTTGAACTTCTTCATCATCTAAGGTTTGACATGGATGTTGACCATTCAACAATTGCATCAACTCAGCACATAATGATTCCAAGGTTGATGAATCACCGTTATCAATCAAGATAATTGGACCGTATCTCTTCACTAATTCAGATAAGACATCTAAGATTGAAGCAACCATAGTGATTTCAAATTCATCAGCTAAAGTTTCAACAGTTAAGTTTCTGGCTAATTGGATCAATTGTAAAACGTTAGCATCAACATATGAACCAGATGGAACACCCTTTGGATATTTCTTTCTTTCAATTGAGACTGAAGTGATAGCTTCAACAACTTTCCACAATGATGACAAAGCAGTTTCTCTCATACCATAAGAATCACTGACTTGTTCAGCTAAGACATTGACGGATTGTTCAATGTATGGAGTGAATAATTCTTGGGTACCTAAGGCTAATTCAGCTAAGGCAATAGCAGCAATTTCTTTTTCAATGGTGATACCAGTGTGAACTTGGAATTTGTCATTCAAGTCATCTTCTTCGTTGAAATCCTCTTCTTCATCCTCATTGATGTTGATGTTGAATTCATCTTGTTCTAAAGTTTTGTAGATTTCAGGCATGATTTTTTCTAAGAATGGAGCAAAGTCTTTCTTGTAAACCTTAGCCATGTTTGAGATAAAAGCATAACCTGCTTCTCTTAATCTTGAAGCATCTGATTTGATACCAGCGTAAGCAGCATCAATTAATGGTTCAGCAAATTGAGAGAATGAAGTAGAACCAACGGCTCTGGCCATGGTGGAGATGTTTTCAAAAGTTAAAGCTCTTAATTCAATATCATCTTCAGACATCCCTTCAACAGAAGCAACGTTTTGGATGAATAGTTCTAAAGCTTTAACAGATTTAGGGAAGTATGGGATGAAACCAGTACCAGCAGCATAAGCAGTCGAACCGATAGCTGAAACGATGATGGATCTTAATTTAGATGATTCAGTGACTTGTAACATGTGGAATAATTTGACCATCAATGGTTCCAAGTATTTACCAACGGCATCAATCGTCATGAATTCAATCAAAGTATCTAACGAAACACATGCATATTTGTAAATGTTAGCGTTGGTAGCAGAATCAATGATGTCAATGATCAATGGTAATAAAGCTTCATATTGTTCAGATAAGTATTCTTGTAATTCTGAGATTAATGAAGCTAATGAACGTAAAGCAGAAACTCTAACGACTAGTTCAGGATCTTTCAAACCGTTAACAATAGCAGAAACAATCTTGGAGATGTGAGTAGTGTAGAAATCTGGAGCACCGGAACAAGCAGCGCCCATGGATAATAAACCAGCCCTTCTTTCAAATTTGTTGTGGGAACCTAATAAAGCACCCAATTGTTCGAAGATAGTAGAGACAACTTGTGATGGTGGTAATTCTGAGGAAGCAATGGTAATTAATCTTAAAGCTAAAGCATTTGGTTCAGATTCTTCATTTTCATTGTCGTCATCATCTTTGTTTAATTCATCATCTTCATCAACTGGCTCAGATGCGATTCTTAAAGCAGCTAAAGTGATGTTTTTTCCTAATTTCTTAGCAGAGATCTTGTTCTTTCTGAAAGTGGAAGCAGATGATAAGAATTGAATAGCAAAGTTTCTGATTTCTTCATCGACTTCAGTGTTGACAGCGATTTCAATCATGATTTGAACTAAATCAACCAAGTTGTCACCCAATAATTTAGCATCTAATAATAACAAATCGTTGAAAGAGTTGAAAACTTGTTTGGATAAGTCAGAGTCACCAGATTGGATAACTTCTTTCAAGACTTGAACCATGGCTGGAATGGATTGTCTGAAGGCATCAGCTAATTGTGGTTGAACTTCTAAATATGTTTCAGAGACGGCTGCAGCTGAAGATAAATTTAAGACGGAGTTGACTCTGACCTCTTGACTGGATGGGTCTTGGACAGTCTTGTTGAACAATTGCAAGAAAGATTCAATGTGTTGACCTAATTCTGGGATCTCAGCTTCTAACAAACTTAACAAAATGAAAGTGGCAGTTTCTTTACCAACAACGTTAGCGTCGTCTGTGGCGGCACCAACCAAGATTTGTAGCAAGTTGTCCCATGAACTGGCTTCCAATTCGTAGACGGCGATATTGGAGATGATTCTGGAGACCTGGTGACGGATGCTCTTGTTTGTTTCAGTGAAAACAAGGGTCAAAACAGAATCTTTGATCCCGTTTCTAGTGGAATCATCGAGGTTTTCCCAGTGCTTGGAGATCAATTTTCTACCTTCAACGGCAGCCAACTTTCTGATGTGTTCATTTTGATTCTTTTCGATGATGTAGACAGCTGCTGGTAATGAGACTGGCTCGTTGTACAACTCGGTCAATTGATTGGTAGCAGCTTTCAAGACAGCTGAATCGGGAGACAAGACTTGGGCCAAAGTCTGTTCCAATTTTTCGACAAATTGAAGATCCATGTTTGTTGGTGTGTGTGATTTAGAGTACAAGCGGTATTGTGACCAACTAGGGATCCAGTGTGTACTTCTTGACCACGGTGAGGAGTTGAGGACAGAAGTGTATAAAATTTTGAACTCATCGCCTTAAATTTTTTTTAGAACTTTTTTTTTCTTTACCAGTTCCGACGATGTGAAGGTCGGAACTCATACTGAATTTATATTGTTTACATATCAAAGGTTAGATCAGAATTTTTTGCTTGTTTGGGCCTTTTTTTGGTTGATAGGTCCCTTGCGCAGTCACAGATTCTACGTTATGATGAGTTGGTGTATGGACAAATTGCGCATTAAATTATGTCTCTAGTCAGTCTATTGTGGACATAGTCGTCAGCAGATCAGCCTCGATCTCGTCGATTAGCTCATCAATACTGTCAGATTTCAACCCACAGGACACAGAGATCAGCCTTCTATAGTTGTTCATTTTGCTGTTGATGTTTCTGATGGTTAGCTCATTAATTATTTTCTCAATCATCTTGTTTCTTTTTAGCTGTAGTTGTGTCAATTCACAGGCCAGTTGGTATTTGGTAACATTATCATCATCCTCATTACCTGCATGCTCATGATTTATGGCTGACTCTTCCTTGAGCACCGACTTAGCCAGCCTCAAAGCTTGGCTTCTCTCCAAGATGCTGTTCAGTTGATCAGATTTCTTTGAACATGAATCTTCTAGTTCTTTAACAGTGGTTTGGAGTTCTTGATAGCTTGAATTACCATTGTCTAATTGGGACAAAATCACACTATTTTGAGACTCTGTTTCTTTCACATCAGATTTCAATTTGGACAAAATTGATTCAGTATGCCTACTTTCTTCTTCTTTATTCTTCAACTCAGTGTCGTATGCATCAGCTAATGAAGATAACATCGATGTCAGTATTGGTCCAACTTCTTTCAATGGTAAGGTTGGAACACTTGGAATCATGAATGGTTCTTGTGAAGCTTCGCCTTTGGACTCTTCCGTCTGTTTATAATTCTGAGTTTCGTTCATTGCCTCATGCATTGTGTCATCATTGTTGATAGTAGTATCTTGGTTCTCATCCTCTTCATCATCAACATCTCTATCTTCCACACGAGCAAGTTCATCAATGAATGGTCTCAATACATCCAGTATTATTTCATTATTTGAATCCTGTGCTAGCTCTATAGCAGTGTCACCATTAACATCTTTATGATTGACGACAATTTTCACCAAATTACCATTCTCCTGTGTCAATCTCTCTAATATCTCCTCTGCATAATATCTTGCGATTTGAGCTTTTGAAGAATTAGAAGCGGCAAGATAATGCAATGGAGTACGACCTTGTCTGTCTGGAGTATACAAACAATGTTTCATCAAATCACACAAGACATGAAAGTTCTTCTTCTGATATGAATTATTGAAGAAAATGGCACGGGAGACACAATTCAAACCAACTGCATTAGGAACTAATGGATCTGCTCCATTCTTTATCAGAAGTTCAATCAGACCAGTACTTGCCATAGAACTGGCCCAATGTAATGAAGTATGACCATCTTCATCAATAGGATCATTGAAGTCAAAATCACTCGGTGGATGACAAAGGACCTGCGGAATGACATTCGATTCATTCGAGATGAATTCAATTAATGCTTCCTGATATGAAGTTTTGTTTAATTTGGTGTTTTCATTATATGATGAGTGCTCTGAAGAGACTGAAGTATCTGAATCTTTCATAACTTCATCCATTTGAGTAGATGTGTCATCTTGAGACCAATTCTCTTGAGACCCTCTAGATTTATGCTGCTGATATGGATAAGCATCTTGTTGTTGAAGTTGTTGCGGGAAGGTTTGGATTTGAGGTTGTGGGACTGCCTGTTGAGGAAATTGTTGTGCCATGCTAGAACTGTATGGGTTAGAGTATCGTTGGTTGAAATTAGGGACTCTTTGCTGATATCCATTCTGATTAGGAACACCTTTGAACTGAGGAAGTTGAGGCGGGGCTTGTAATTGTGACAACTGAGCAGGGGCACTGTTTGGTGGATATCCATTAGTTTGAGGTTGCCAGAAGGTTTGATTATCCGGGGAGATCTTATTAATTGGTGGTAATGAATGACCTCTTGGGTCTCCATTAGTTAGACCAACGGGTATGCTTGAACCATTGCGGTGCACATTAGCTTCAGCAGCGGCAGCAGCAGCAGCAGCGGCAGCTTCTCTTCTCTTTTTGGTGTTGTATTGTTTTCTTGGTTTCTTTACTGGTGTACCGTCACTTTCAACAGTAGTATTTGGAGCATTTGGTTTACCTTTAATTTTTCTCTTGATCGGGTTTCTTGGATCGGGCACAAAGGTTAGAATAGGTGCTATTTCATCGGTGATACCGTACCTATAAGCAAATGGACGGGCAATGTCTATTGGAACCCAAGTGCCTTGGAATCTCCCGTACCCACCCTGTATCTTTTCATGAACACTATTTTGGACTTCCTTCTCGAGGATTCTTGTTCTGTGGGCCTTGGGGTACTTTGCAGCTTTCAGAATCTGTGTAGCATTGATCCAGTCATCTTTTACACGTCTCATTAGTGGAACATCTTCGATAAAGCATTCATAAACGTCCACCTTGGGGTAATTGAGTTAGTAACTGTTCGAACAATGGAGACTCAAAAGTGTGGGTTGGAGATACTCACATTTGAATATGTTGCAATGTACAGCTCCGAGCTCATAGTGGAGGAGTTTTATGTGATAAATTGGTGGTTTGGTGGTGAGCTAGTGAACACAACTGGGAAAATACACGGTTGGTGGTGATATCTCTTGTTTGGAATATCTTAGATCGTGTCTTGCAGTGCGTGAGAAGAAGCCAAAGTAAGCGAGGATAGTATAGCAATGGGGCTGGATGGTCAATGGATGGTGTTTCCAGTGTCGAACGAAGTCAGAATGGCGAGCAAAATGGGGTTCTGGTGATGCAAAAGACGTGAAGGTGCGACTCAAATGTACTTTTCTACTAAACCGAGTACGCGTCAGAAAACATTTTTTTTTCTGTGATTTCTGTTTTAGGAAAAGTAATGACAAACTCATTTTGGCAGGAGAAGGTTCTGGAGAGGTAAATAGTTGTGGATTTTAAATAAAACGCACCATATTAGGAGCATGGTAGATTCTGAGGATTTCTGGTCCATCAATTCTGGTCTCTAGTGCTCTTTTGTAACACAATCTATACCATACACGATACTATATCACGTGTGCCAGGTGATTTGTCACCGGAAGTCTTATATCCCCCGGAAATCACCATCTTCGTTCAACTTTTATAAAAGCGAACCAAAACCTTTGTCAGATTCTAGTCAACAACAATTACTGCAAAAGAGCCTATCTAGTCGCAATGGTGAGTGCTATTTGTTTTCACACTAGGATTCTTACATGTCCGCTTGAAATAGCAGAAAACTAACCCCTTCCAGCTACCAATTTACCTACTTACTGCCGCAAAGGGCCAACCAACACTCGTGGAGTTGAAGTCTGGAGAAAGCATCAACGGTGTGCTCGTGGAGGTCGACACCTTGATGAACGTCACATTGAACGATGCTATTGAGACCAGTGCCGTAAGTATATTTTATAAAACCCTTGTTGACTCATAGATCTAATACTAACACGATATCAGGATGGTGAAAAGTTCCTGAAACTACCTGAAATATTCATCAGAGGTAAAGATATCAAGTATATAAGACTACCTGATGAGATAATAGCTGAAGTCAAAGCCCGAAACTCCCAAAATCAAGACCGTCAAAGAAATAAGAATAACAATAACAACAACAACCAAAACAATAACAACGACAGAAGAAATAACAACAGAAACTACAACAACAGCAACAATAACAGAGGAAGATATAACAATGATAACCGTCGTCGTACTAACAATTATCACAACAACAACAATAACCAGAACCAAGGCCAACACAACAACCAACAAGATAACCAATGATCAGACTGAATGTGTCATGAAAGTGTATCATATGTCTGTTTTCGACGGTTTTTTTTTGGGGATTTCAACAATGTTGTCTAATGTCACATACAACAAGGTTCTTAACAATGCCAATGTGTTTTTGAAACTTATATTGCTCTTGGTAATTATACAATTGTATATGAGGGTGTATATCTGTATGAAGGAATGTTTTAGTATGATATTGTTGAATTTTTCTAATCTGACTTGATAGCATCATAGATTCTGTAAATAAAAATGGAAGCAGCATATAAACCTAAGGAACCAGTGGCTAAACCTATCAATACACTCAAAATAGTAGTGTATGAGAAGAA
The DNA here is from genome assembly GCA_003707865.2 of Komagataea pratensis. Lineage (NCBI taxonomy): Eukaryota > Fungi > Ascomycota > Saccharomycetes > Phaffomycetales > Wickerhamomycetaceae > Komagataea > Komagataea pratensis. Next base: position 108,638 of record PPMA02000037.1, read on the forward strand.
TAGCACAATTGATGAGAAATCAGTAACGTTCAAATGTGTAAAGAAGTAGTAAATTGAATAAACTTCAATATACCATGCAACACTTGAACCAATCCAAAACGATCTCCATTGCCATCTATAGTCACCATATATCAATGCTAAGTAAACCGCAACAATAACACTCTCAACAACAACAACACTTAAAAGTAGAATAGTGAACAATAAAAATCCATACATGTAATAAAATGATGTCTTCTCTAACCAAACGGATCTATAAATGAACAATAATTCGATGTAGATGGTACCGAATGGTATTATACCGAAGGCAGGAATTGTATAGATTAATCTGTTAAATCTTGGCTGTTGTGAGATTGGCTTTTGTGGTTTTTGTAAGTCTGCATTCATTGAAGCTGGAGGAGTTCTGTTACCAATAATACCACCGACAATAGACAATGGAACCTCTAACAACAAGAAGAATGAAATTAATAGGACGACAGTACCAAATGGTAATGCTGTTGATGAATCTTTAGCCCAAACAATACAATTCAATATCAAGACTGAGGCAAGCACAATAAACGGTAATGTGCCACCATATAAGACCGAATGTATGAGGATCTTTTTGATGTATTGTTCTTGGGTGAAACTTTTGTAAAATCTAACACCTGAATAACCAGCAGCACAACCACCAATAATCAAGAATGATAATGATGAGCTCATGACACTATTTCTGACATTTTTACCTAATAGACCAACTGTTGAAAACACAAGAACACCAAGGATTGTGAAGAAAACTTGTACACCAGACGATAACACAACTGATAAGAGTAATGGGTATCGTGGCTTTCTAAAAACATCGTTGGCAATTAGTTTCCAACCCGAGCTATTAAAAGTGTCTGTCTTATCCGTTTCGACGGGAATGTTTTCAGTCAATAGATCAATGTTACTGTTGTTGTAGGTTTGAATATCACGGCTCAATGTTCTTAACAGCACAACACCAACGACAGCAGACAAGAATGACACCAACACTAATGAATTAACTAATGAAAGCCAGTGGATTTGACCATCATTACCACCATTCTTGAAGTATAGTTTCCATCTGTCACCCCATGTGACGTCTTTCTCTTCTCTCCAGTATAAAGCATAAGTGAATGGAATGATAGTTGGAGTTTCTTTGTCATAATTAACAAGGAAGTGCTCATAGTTCTTGGAGGCTCCAGGACAGTGGAAATCACTAACACTTCTTGGATAGACTTCAAAACCAACTACTGCAGAATTGCCTGACTTATCAGTATGATATCTGATAACCATCATGACATGATTGTGAACATAAGTTCTACCATCTTCAACAAAACCAAGTGGGAAACCAGCAGCATAGTACTTCTTTTTATCGGTGGAGCTGATAAATGTGGTAGCACCAGGTAAATCATCAATCAACCATTGGACAACGTAACCTTCTCTAATCAGTTGATCTAATCTCTTCATAGCTACAGGGCTAGTCTTTCTGTCACATAATCTATGACAAGCAGAGTCCTGTTTAAATGACAATTTGTAATCCGACTGCCATATTCTGTCACCTCTAATGACCTCGTCTAAGGACAAGTGTAATGGTCTTGCGTTGGGTGTCGGAGGACAGGTGAACCCTAGATCATAGTATGCATAGGGTAGTTGGGTGGAATCAGATTCAATTCTGTTCACCAGCAGTTCCACTTTCTCACCATCTTTGTAGTATTTGGGACCCCAACCTGTGATGATACTAGTTAGTATTCAAAATACGTCGAATCAAAAGAAACACTGTCACGAAACAGGGAAAAGAGACATATGCGACGAAAGCGCACACGTCAAATTATCGAAGAAAGCTCATTCCCTCCCAAGACAGCATCAGCGACACTTACCAAACGGGTCAAACGCGGTAGCCGACTGCACAATCAGTGCCAGAAGACACCACACCAGGGCCATTGACGACACGCTTCTCATATTTTGTTTATACTGTGAGTGTTCGCTTTTTGGTGATTTGAAAAGTTTCCTATTAACTACTATTTATTTTGTTTGTACGCGAAATTTCGATTGTTTTTCGCCAATTGTTCGCGTTTGTTAGGAGACCTAGACTTTCGCGAATACTTTCGCGAATACTTTTCGCCACTTTTTGGCGCAATACTCAAAGCATTTCGCGAACTCAGAGTTGTTTTTGTTTACTTTTACACAAAAATAATGATATCCATCAAAGACAGTGGCACATTCAGGAGATCTTGCTGCTGTTTGGTCTTCATTCCGTTTGAGTTGTCTTCCGGTATCCTTCTACTTCATCAAAAACTTACTTATTTGGCCTTTTTTTGGACCTTTTACCTGTGTTATCATCGGTCGATTATATCTGCTTTACATGAACTATTCCCGTCACCATGAGTTTGAAGAGCTATAGTGCACAGAAGTTACGTTCCATAGTGATATACAACTTAGACAATGACTGTCTGCCCTCTGCTGAGTTTGCTGCTGAAAGATTACTTGCTGAAACCGGTGATGCTGATTATGGATCTATCCACTTGTGCGCCCTTGTCCTAATGAAGAAGAACAGAATAAAAGCAGCGTACAACTTGACTGCCAATATCCAACATGCTGGTTGTGTGTATATCTTTGCGAAGGCTGCACTATCATTATCGATGGGCCAGGAAGGTATTTATGCATTAGCAACCACGCAACATATATGGGATATCCCATCAGATGTCTCACTAACGAACTATGAGTTCGAGAGAAAACTAATACCCGATGCCGCTGCATTCTATTGCTTGTTAGGTAAGCTTTACCAATTGACTGGCGATACCAAGGAAAGTGCTATTAATCATTCAAAAGCCTTGAAGAGAAATCCATTTATTTGGGAATCGTTTGAAGATCTAAATAAGATTGGAGCCAATGTCAGGGTTAAAGCAATCTACAAAGTTGTTTCTGATGTGACGTTTGGTTTGAGTAATAATGATATGATCAAGTCTGATTTCAATACTCGAGATCCTTTTGGTGACTCCTCTAACATCAGCCTGAATAAATCATTCATCAAGACCATAGATGAAACTCTCGAATCAAATGATTCTGCTCATGATTTCCAAACACCAAGAATGAAACATCCATCACTGCCAAATGCACCAACGAGAAGAACAAGATCATCGTCCATCACGTCGAGTGTAGCCCAAACCAATCCAATGACAAGAGATGTCTTTAAGCAACCTCCACTGATGAGCATTGATACCATCAAGACACAACCAAGGTTAACGGCATCAAAAGTCACATCAAGACTCATTTCACAACCTCTATCCACCAAATCATCTACTAATAGAAAAACTTCCATCACTGAGTTTACACACAAGAAAAGCAGTAAACTTTCAAATATTGAAGCAACCTCTAAGAAGAGAGATTATTTGACAAATGAAGATCTTGGGGATGAACATGTGCGAAACATATATTCCATCTATGCTAAAGGGTACAAAGCCATGTGTCGATATGACTGTTTCAAGGCTATTAGAATATTGAGTTCATTACCACAACCGCATCTTGATACTCCTTGGGTATTGAGCAAACTAGGAAGGTTGCATTTTGAAATCGTCAATTATGAGGAATCTGAACTTTACTTCAAAAAATTGAGAAAGCAGGATAAGACAAGATTAGAAGATATAGAATATTACTCAACGTTGTTATGGCATCTGCATAAAGAAGTGGAGCTCTGTCATTTGGCACATGATTTATTGACAATTGATAGAAACTCACCACAGACCTGGGTTACGATAGGCAATTTATTTTCATTAACAAGAGAACCTGATGAAGCCATCAAATGCTTCCAACGTTCAACTCAATTGGACTCAAACTTTGCATATGCTTTTACATTACAAGGGCATGAATATGTTGCTAGTGATGCTTATGAAAACGCATTAGAAAGTTTCCGTAATGCATTATTGATTGATCCAAGACATTACAATGCTCTGTATGGTATTGGTATGGTTTATTTGAAGTTGGGTAATTTCAGTAAAGCTGAGTTCCATTTTAGAAAAGCAGTTGATATCAATCCAGTGAATGTTATTTTGATTTGTTGTGTTGGTATGATGTTGGAAAAATTGGGGAAGAAAGACCAAGCATTACACCAATATGAATTAGCATGTAAAATTCAACCATTAAGTGCATTAGCACTGTTCAAGAAAGCACAATTGTTATTCTCCATTGAAGAATATAATGCTGCATTAGTTGATTTTGAGTATTTGGCAACAATTGCACCAGATGAAGCAAGTGTTCATTTCTTATTGGGTCAATTGTACAAATTAGCCAACAGAAAAGAAGATGCAATCAAAAGATTCACAGTCGCATTGAACCTAGATCCAAAAGGGAATCATTTAGTCAAAGAAGCATTGGAGAGTTTAGCTGAATAGTTGAATCTACAAATATTAATGAGATCATTACGCGTGAAATCAATTGTAGAATTAGTATGAATCATAGCTAACAGTTTCAATGTAGCTAGGCATCACCCGCAGTATTGTTGGTTGCTAGCAGCCTTCCTGTGCCTCCTGCACATTCTTGTACAAAGGAGGTTGGGTGATCTGATACTTTGATTCACCTGTTCGACGTGGAGACACTTGAGGTCCAAATTCCAATAAGCTAGGCTTCCAAGTTCCCAATAAAAAAGTCAGTGCCAAGAAATTCATATTCGTGATTTCTATTGTGTGCAAGAGACCTTACTCTCCATCTAGTGCATATTCCCCGTTTTACCAGCAGCACAGGTGAATATCACATGCATTTTTCTATTCTCTAAAACGTTGTGTCAATAAGGATCAACTACAATAAGGCCGGGGTCCTGATTAGGAATCGGAGTGTCAGTAGAAACACCACAATTAGCGACCACTTGATGTGCCATTTTCACTATAACTAGGCAATTGGTCTCCACCAGTCTCGTCCACAGAATTATTCAATTGTGCTTCTAATGTCTCTAGCTCACTTGCACTAAGTGGAGCCCCGCCGGGCCTTGTATCTTGCGGTGGTCCAACATAACTCATGTCTCCACTGGCCCTTTGATATTGAACCGAATCTTCTGGTAAAAGAATGCCACTGATGACTTTGAATGGAATGACAACAAATATTGACTTATCTGACTGCCATGAACTTGGGTCTCTAGATAATTTCAACTCAACATGCAATGCATAACGTCTTTCCACATTACAACATACAAAACTTCGAACTGTGTCCTCCGGTAATGTCAAATTTTCATTAATTATTGAAGAAATGTCTACCAAGTGAAGTGGTGTTCCATCTTTGGAAACCCCATCAGTGCGTGCTGCGTCTTTGAAGTCAATTAATCCTGCATTTTCTTGTTCTATTAGGTTGATGATTGTTGGTTTGCTCTTCCGATGATCAAGAGCAGAATAGATGGTGGTTGCAGTAATGTAGACTTTCAAATTCTGGATGTTGCAGACCCCTAGGCCATTTGACTTCAATTCCTCTCGTGTCTTGATAAAACACTTCACAGGATCAATTGTGCTTGATATTGAGAGTTTGATTGGAAACGGTGAGCGTGGCAGGATGTATTGATTCTTGAAATGACCATGAAGTTGGATGAATGCGTCGTGCTTAGTGGATGAATCATCAGTGAAGATTGACACTATACTTCTCTTCCTTTGTGAACTTTCTTCTTTGGCATCCTTTGGTATTTTCTTGGTGAGTTTGACTTCAACGGACTTGGCAATCCGTGGATGGAGATTAAAAGAACCAGGTCTTTCACCTGGTTCGTCAAATAGTCTGAGTCTGATGGGAAGAATATGTCTTACATTAGTAGAAAACATGGACGTCCTTCTCACTGTAACCTTCAAGAAGTAAGCCACTTTTACAGCATCTTCAAACCCCTTATATCTGAATGAAGGAGGTAGGGGAGTTTGCCTGTGTCCAGATCCATAGTTGATGACACCTCTGTTTCTTGATGTATGAGAGTCAAACCTCGTCCTTTCATGTGCTGAATTGGCAATATTGGATCCTGCGAACGGCACCATAGTGGAGCATTGAGTCCATAAAGGTAGCTGAAACTGGAAATCATACGAATAAGTACCTGGAACTAACGTAAATTTTTCAGACTTGGAGACTTCTTTCACATTATCTGGAGGAAACAACGTATCGACATCATACAGCAACTCATGAGTTTCATCAAAGTGTTTTCTCCGCGGCTTACCATCAAACCCGGTAACTTGTGTAGAAAGTCTAGTCTCTGAAATACCTTCCAGTTTGATTTGAATGTTTTCAACAGACGTGGATTTTGTTATCTTGACATTAACTTTCCCTTTGATAATGTCCAGGGCGATGTAGTAGCCTTTTTCTGGTGGTTCCAGTTCGATGTCGACTTTGCAAGATGAGTTCATTGTAGTTTTTCTGTATGTGTAACAATGAGCTGTTCAGCTGTAGTGAAGTGTAACTCCTTGTTTATAAATGAAGTGTCAATCCTTCGTTGGTCATCGATGTTTTTGACTAAGCCCCTAAAAGGTATGGCTATGTTAGAAGTGGATTCTGAAAAGTTGAAAGAAACTGTTTAGTGTCAATTAAGAGAAGCCTTGAATTGAGAAGCCGAGAAGTCAGTTGATTTGAAAAGCCGTTATCTGGTAGAGGGTTTTCAGATTTGAAGATTTCAGATTTCTTGATAACATATATAGGTTCGCGATTTCTATTGTGCGTCTTCTGGACGCTTTTGTTCGCTTTCAATGATGACTACATGTATGTATATATATATATATATATATATACAATGGAGTGTATTTGTAATATATTATTTTCTAGGTACCAACCCCTTAGAGGGACTCTATGTAATTAACGCAGGTCTGAGTTTGTACTCTCATTGTAGCTAGGTAACTGATCCTGAGCAGAACTACTTCTCACATTCTCTGGATTGGCACTTTGTTCCTGAAGTGCCTCTTGTTCTTTGGAATTAGGTGGTGGTCCTTCTGGAGGTTTGATATAACTTTCATCAACAACTGGTGGAACAAAAAGACTTGGACGTTGACCCAAAATAGCTGGTGGTGGAATACCACTGATGACTTTGAACGGTAAATAAAAGCTCACCTTCTTGCTGAATTTCCAGGATCCTTCTTTGGCAGCAAGTTTCATTTCAACATAGATGGAGTAGAACCTTGACATGTTACATGTTTCAAATGTCTGTGTTGACCCAGGTGGTAATTCCAAGTTTTCTGTGATTTGTGAAGGAAGGTCTATTCTGAATAATTCACGATGTTCTTGAAACTGTAAACCTGATGGGAAAGCATGTGCAAAATCAACCGTTCCGACTCTGTCGATGTCCAACATCTTTATGCTATCAGTGTGTCCATCGTTATATCCATCTGCTGAGATCTTGGTGACTGTAGATAGGTAAACCTTTAAATTCTCAATATAGACTTCTCCTAATCCATTACTTGTATTCTTCCCACTGATGAATCGTGATGGGTCTATAGGTGTCATTAGAGCTAATACCAATTGGACATCACCATTGGGCACGATATAAGGACATTTCAAATATCCATGAGCCTGAACTGGAATCTCTATTGATGCCGTCGAGTCCGAATCTCTGACTATTCTTTTGAAGAAGTTTCTCTTGGAATCTTGAACGTCTGGATCATCTTGAGTTGATGCTGTTTGACTGATGACGACTGGATTGGAAGGTTCCCATATAGGAATATTGTCATCTTGATATGGAACTTCACCCTCAGCGTCAAATAAATTGAATCTTATAGGAACAACTTTTCTGACGTTCATTGAGAACATTGACTTTCTTCTGACTGTGGCTTTGAGGAAGTACTTCACATCTGCATAATCTTTTGATGTTCTGTACATGAATGAAGGAGGTAATGGGTTCTGATTATGCCTGTAAGATGATGCATTCCTGGAACGCGATCTATGTGAATTGAATCTAGCTTTCTCATGATATGAATTGGCAAAATTGGAGCCTGCAAATGGTTCAGAAACACCACATTGAGCCCATAATGGAAATTGAAATTGGAAATCATAATTGTAGATACCAGGGACCAATGTGAATTTATCTGATTTGGAGACAGCTTTGACATTATCCGGTGGGAACAAAGTATCAACATCATACAGCAACTCATGGACCTCATGAAATGTTCTTGTTTCTCTCTTCCCATCATTTCGTCTAACGTCACGAGTCATCTTTGTCTCTGATAGACCTTCCAATTTGATCTGAATACTCTCCACAGAGACGTCCTTCATAACAACAACGTTGACTCTCCCCTTAATGATATCCAAATTGGAGAAGTTTCTTCCTTGTGGTGAGTCTATTTCGATCTCTAGTTTGCATGATGAACTCATTGTCGGTATTTAGTGGATTCTAGGACACAAATACAGGTACTTTCCAAAGGTATATTTATATGGTGGAAGTGATCACAGCATGAGGTACGTACAGCCGAGTTACCCTGCCTTTAAATGTACTAGTGCGTAATAAGTGCTGAGTGCTGGTATTTATTAGCAAATACGCACGAACACGTCAAGATCTGCGGTAAGAAATGAAGAACTGATTGGCCCCACATGTTATAACTTATGATTTATCAAGCGGCCATTTGTATAAGTGAATCGTGATGAAGTGTCTTGTCGTAGGTTATGGGAACCTCAATATTCACCAATTGACCACTATGTTGATGTTATCCAGGAATTCTATTTTTCCGAGTGACATAAACATTTAAACTATACAACATTGTCATAAATTCGTGAAAAGCAGATCTAGTTGATCCATCAAGAAGACTATCTAACAACCTCTTCATAACTGGGTAACAATGTAGTTGGTGGTGCAGTCTCACTTGCAAATGGTGGAGAAATACCACTCAATACTGTGATATTACACTCTAATCCAACATGTTTGAAGGTCTTTGGATCTGAAGCCTTGGATTCTGCAAATTTAGCAGCGATAAGGAGTTTGTATTTTCTTTCCATATTGCAGGTTTTGAAACTTGGTGTTAAGTTTCTGGGTATCAATGAATCAGAATATAGTCCTCCTGGGATCTTTAGTTCATATAATGGCTTTCCTGTCTGTTCATTCAATGCCTTTGAAGTTTTAGCATATGCCAGGTCTAAATTTGTGGTGGTATCAATGGAGCTTATCACAGTGTGTTCTTCGAGGCCATTTTGGACAGTTTGAGCACGGATATTGGAGATGGAGACAAGTTCAATGTGCAATGACTTCAGGTAGATGGCACCTAGGCCAGAACTCTCGCCATCGATTCCTAGAAACTTTTGTGGGTTTGTCTTGGAGAGGACGTATAATTTCAACGATATTGGCTGGCCTATAGTTTGAAGGAAGCCATATGATCTTGCTTCGAAGTAGAATGGCACATTGTGGGCAATGATGGTTGGTGGTTCGTATGATGATTTTCTCCGAATTGAGGGTGGTGGCGGTGAGTGTTTAGGTGATGATGATCCTGGTGATGTGGATAGCTTATCATCCGATCCAAAAAATAGCGACTTCAGTCCTGAGACTCGTCTCTTTGTTGTTGGTGGTGGTAGTTCTGCAGCGTTTGGCGATGGTGGGGTTTGTGGTAGTTGCGGCGATGGTCTTGGTGGATCGATAATGGCTATTATTTCTGGCAGCTTATCCTTGAAAATACTCTCTTTTCTGACAAAATTCAATGCTCTTGCTCTATTGAGATGGTCAACTCCGTTAAATTGCGTCAATTTGATGGTTTTAGTCTTGGTGAAGTTTGACTTCAACAGTGATGATCTTTTTATCGTGACTTTTAACTGGTATTGAATGGAGCCATAACCGTGAAGATCTGACACAGATGGTGGTAGGCTATGTAGCTTATGATTGGGAACTTCGAAGCTAGCACCACCGAGGTCTGAATTTGATCGGGTGAACATCTTAAAGTTCTTGGTGTTAGTCTTTCCATCATAACATGAATTATTCAAAGGGATCTTCAGGTGGAAATCAAACTCATGTTCACCTGGTCCCAATGTCAACCCTTTCTGGTTTGACTCCCTGAGAGGAAGCACTGTCTTGGTCTCGTACAGCAACAAGTGCTTCTCCTCTTTCTTGGTGATTCGATCATTCTGTCGACTGAACCTCCCCTCAAATGCAGACTGTGCAACACCAACAAGTTTGATCTGGATGGAGTTTAGCGTAATCCCAGAGCTCAAATCAACGTATACTTTACCCTGAATTGTATCGAGACTGGTGTATCCTATCTGCCTTAGATCGTTTGTTTCTATCTTGATATTGCATACTCCCATTTTTGATATGCGGTGCTATGTGTCAATTGCAGTTCCGTGCTAAACCTAGACGGAAAAAGATGCGTCGAATTGGTGGGCTTCTAGTGACTGGACGCTGTGTTCGCCATGTAGAAGTGAATAGGAGAGGGATCGCACGATGATCTGTGTGATTCCTGGAAGTTTCGGTTTCTTTTTGGTTAGATTAGGCAGACTCGGTTTCTGAATTTTTCAGATTTCCTTAACTACAGGTTCTTTTTTTATAGTATGCAAAAATTTAAATAAACCTAAGCTCGGGAGGGTATTTAGATGAGTAATCGGTTGGTTGTCCGTTGTCCGGTATTTAGATCAACTCCTGAATATACTTCCTCATGAATTTGGATAAGAGGCCTGAAATGTCCTGCAATAGAAACTTCAAAATGTATTGTGTCTCGAACTCGATCACCAGGTCCAATCTATTACAGACATCAGAATCATTGGAACCTTTGTAAAGTTCCTGAATCTCTGTGATTGTCTTTAGTAAGAACTCCAGTGTTTGAAAATAATCTGCGATGGATGCCTGATCTTTCACAGATCTTGAAGATGATGCATATGTTGTGATGGTAGACACTGAAACCGATCTAGAATGAGAGAACGGGGCAGGTGATGCTGAGTTTGATAATGATTTCCTTAACAAATCACCTGATTCTTGAATGGACACTCTTTTAGGTTTGGTAGCTACTGGTGGTACTGAAAGTGAAGATGATGATGATGCAGAAGGGCCATGCTTTGATGATTTTATTCTGGATTTGATCTTATCTAATAATAATGAATCTGATCTTTTATGATGAGGCTTTTTGGATGATGATGAGGTGGTGGCTGTTGTTGGTGGGATCAAGCCTGAGTTTCTTGTTTGTGAAATGATGTTTGGGTTAGATGTCTGTGATTCTCTTGAGCCTATGGAGTTTGTTCTATGTATACATTTCTTCGAAGATGTTGCAGTGAAATTAAATAAACTGGCACTGGAATCAAGTCCATCAAATGAGTGATCATCTGGCAGACTGATCTTCAATATCTCAAATGCATTCATTAATCTTTTGTAATATTCTATCGTGGCTTGAATGCTTGTTAATGATGGAGGGTTGAATTCACCATTGAAACTGGGTAGAAATTTCCTTAATAATTCATTGATCTCCTGTATTATGCTGATTTTAACAGATCCATTCACAACTGTTTCTTGATTTGTGTACATTCTATTGCTCAAGAACACTGATTTGCTTAGAAAAGCACCCTCTTGTGTGTGATATGATTCAATGACTCTCTCCAGGATTTGTTTGGATTGATCTATTCCTTGGGTTTGTATATCTGATGCAAATTGTTCACGAGGTAAGGTCTCGTTGATCTTGAAGTGATGGTTTCCAGTTCTCTTGAGATCAATGTCACTTAGCTCATTGTTTGTTCTGCCACTGGATATATCATCTTTCAACGACGTGGTAACACCATTGGGATTGTAGAATGATATTTTTTGACTTTCACTACTAGAATTACCCTTTGATCTAGACTGATTTGACTTCCCATTCTTCCCATTTTCCTCATGTCTTCCGTCGGTTGTGTGAAACGAAAGTGACTCTTGTGAATCGTAGTCGTCGAACTGGCAGTCAGAGATCTTTATCAGACCATAGGAAGGAAAGTCTGATCCAACGGAATTAGAAAGAGACCCTTGATCCTGGTTCTGTGCTACCTGATGTGATGGAGGAGTGAAGGACATTCGAGTGTGGGCAATTCACTGTCGTAGAATTCAGTGGTGCTGTCGAAAGGGCTCAGTATTTCCCTATTGTTCCAGACAACTATGCAATGGGGTTGGACATACATGAAATGTAAAGTCGACAAAACCTCAAATAGGCTTTCGAGGCCAGGGCTGCGTTCGGCTGGTTTTTAAATGCCGAATTGTTTTGACAGATCGACTTGATAGATGTGATACCCTTGACAACCAGCATTCTAAGTCACTCTATTTCCGTTTAAGTGGTAGACAATTCCTTCAATAGGAGAATAATAGACAAACTAAAGCATCATGGACGCGCGTCTGAGCAGAAACCCCAAATTTGTGCTCTCATTGGGCATCAAGGAACTCACCAACATCCCCAGTCCTTCGGGAACATGTTATGTCAAATGGCACATTAAAGACACAATCCCTGCGATCAAGGGGAAGACCAGGAAGGCCCATATCAGAGACTACCGTGTGATCTGGGGTTACTCCACACAGGAACTCCTGAAGATTGGTGCCAAAAAGGACAAAACACTAAGAGATAAGATATTGGCGTTATCCGTTTACTCCTATCCTCATCAACATAACCAGCATCATCATATACAGCATAGAAATCCACAGAAGTATACTAGTTCTAGCCATCTGAATATTCCTGATTCTAAGAAGACATCCAGATCACCAACGTTATTGAATGACTTGGGTCACTTGCCACAAGATCTTGCTAATCCAATATGTGTCGAAAATACGAAGACATTTCTTGGAAGAGTTGAAGTAAATTTATCAGAATTCGTCAATTACGATGAACCAAAACAAAACAGGTATCTACTTAAGGATTCTAAAATTAATGCTGTTTTAAATCTAGAGATTGCTATTGAGGCAGTGACCGGAGAAAATGCTGATTATATTCCACCACCTGTCAAATATAGAGGTCTTTCCAACGTTTTCAACACTGATACTTCCTCATTTCCAGAGAGTGCAGGATCACCACATGTGGGAAGCTCCCATGGGAAGAGTGGGTCTCATACAAGTGTCTCGAATGGTCTTTATCGAAGTTTGGCTATAAGTAATGATCCAATTATTGCTAGATTATATGACAAAACATTTGAAATATCGTGGGATGTTAGACCTGGTGAGTTCAATGTTTTTGAAGGTGTTGAAGATCTGTTCAATGATGGTGATGGATGGGCTAAGAACGAAGATGGTGTAAGATTGATTGATTTACAGAGAGAAAGAGTTACTGAAGAAGTCTATAAGGATAAGAGATATGCTAAGAGACTAGATGGTGCTAATGAATTCGATGTGAGACAAGAAATGAGAAGTTGGCATATCAGTCATGTGTAGTGAAAACTATGGCTTGTTTGATCAGGTGGTTAAAACTGTATTTGTTGTTGATGGTTTGAGATTCGATTCTGTCATTGGTACTGAATCTGGTTCTTGACTTTCGTCAGGAACTTTTGAGTGATGTCCAAACCTTCTAATATTGTTCAATGAATGAACTCTTTTGGCCTTCTGATTTATTTTATCATTAACTTTGAATTCATAATCACCATTGAATCTTTGTTTGACTCTGGAGATTATACGGCCATCTTTGGATTTATTATCATTTGCGAAGAATTCAAGCATGTTTCTTGGGCTCATACTAGAATGACCACTGGTACTTGTTATCCTGTCAATATCACTGAAATTTATGACTTTTTTCAAAGGTGAACTGACGATGGGAACATGACAACAATAGCATTTCTTTGTGTGGTGATTTGCACAACCACAACGATCATCATATGAGTCAAACTCTGGTTTGATTTCATAGTATAAGCATCTGACATGCCTATCGTCGTACCTTCCCTTGAATTTACCCCTTTTGATCAATGAGGATTCCCCATTCTTATAAAATTTGGGGCCAGTTGGAATCATTGGAGTATGGGAGCATCTTGGTATTGAAGCATCAGTGGAGTTTAGTACTAGTTGTGGTGCATTGTTCTCAGATGTGTTTCTCCCACTCTGTGCTTTTCCAGCGTTGCTTTTGGATGTCTGATTGTTATCAATGATAAATGACCCTGCTGATTTCGGTGGAGTTTGAGTTGGGTATATAAAACAACCTGAGTCCTCATGATCATCATAATCTTTCATTCCCACATCTTCTTTGATAGTTCTTTTATAATAGAGGTGATTCTTGAAAATAGTGTTGAAATAACCAGTGGTAGTTGTAGTGGTGTTGGTGTTTGATGTGTCTTTGGAGCCCTCGGACATTGTCGAGAAACTGGCGAAACCGACCAATTGTGGGATGTTGATGTATGCAAATTGAGTAATTGGACTGAATAGGCTACAGCGAATGGTCGCAATATATAAGCGAGTGATTCTGATTATCTTGGAATCGTTATGTAGAACATTAAATTCCTCTCTTTTTTTGTGTGTCAGAACTCACCAGAAAAAATGACACAAAAAATGACATTGTGAAAACCAAACAGAGCATAATCCTTTACGCTTCTCAAGTTTCTCTACTAAAACACAATTCATAATGCAATAATATATGCGTACATTATAATAATAATACAATACGCATCGAGAAACAAACTTCACCCAAGAATATACAGATCTAACCCAATAAATGTACTACAATACCCATAAAATACAAATGCCCAAACATAAACGAGTCGTTAAAATGAGAAGAAACCGTCATTCGTGCCCCACCAGTGACTTCTTTTTCTTCTTGAAGATAGCCAAAGTTATGCTCTTGTACGAGGTATGTGCACGACATAAACTGCAAGGACCTCCATATCTAGTACTCTGTTTGGTGGAACTGAGTGCTTTGAAAACACAATCGCCACAGTAAATATGCCCGCATGGCAAGACATAGGTCGTTTGTGGATTCTCAAAACAGACAGCACAATGTGCTGTATTTAGGTTGGAACTGGTGGTCTTTTGGTTCTCTAATAATTGTTCATTCGTGGACTTCTTGGGCGTATTGACATCATCAATAACTTCAATGTCTTCTTCTTCTGTCTGTGTTCCATTGTCTTCTTCATCAGAGATGACAAAATACTCTTCATATGAGTTATCTTCATCAGTATCATCTAATGCAATGACGGGGGTGGTGCCGCCTATTTCTACCAAATCATCATCTTCATTTTGGGAATTGTTGTTCAAGTCATTATCTATGGTCTCAGTATCAACTTTCGGGAAGCCATCCGAATCAACTATGAAAGGTGATGTCTCTCTCGAGGATCTATGCGTGTAGGGTATATCGTCTTCATCATCAGCGTGTATGAATTCCTCTATTGATTGGGAGGCAATATCTGGACCTGCCATTGTTTGAGTATCTGCATGATGGCGTTTCATATTCTGTTGCTCCCGTAGCTCTGCAGAATCCACAGATGCCTCTCTCTTTCTGGTTCCGTCCCCCGGCTCCATAGTTGCGGTGACTTTTGTCCGTGTCTCCCAGTATGAGTGTGTGTAGAGTGATTAGAAGTGTCAAGTGCTTGATGAAAATGGAGAGTACGGAGACGAAAGTGGCACGAAAAGTAAACATACCTAGTAGGGCAACGGCAGAATTCTTTCTCAAGTCAGGTGATTTCATTTGGGGTATTTACACCCAGACACTGCATAATCTTCGATTTTCGAAAACCAAACAGAAAAATTAATGAATTTTCCAATCGAAGTATCGCGAATATTACTGCATCCGCACACAGTCCCACATCCAGAATTCGCGAACAGACTCCCAATTTGCTCTGCTTGTGCGAAAAATGAAAAGTTCCATAAAACTTCAAACCACTTGATTGAATAGAAGACCTCATCACATACCCAAAACATTAACGATGTCTACAGGTAACAAATACAGAATTTCAGTATGTTTAAAACGAGATGGAGACAATGAACTTGAGAGACTAGAGAAGTAGCATTTTTCATTGAAGGAGATGAGCATCAAAGACAAATTTTATTCAAGTAGTATCAAGGAATATAAACTCACAGTGAAGAGTATACACCACACAAATCAATTATTAAAGACCAGAAGAAGAGAATCATCTGCACCAACAGTACCATTCAAGAGATATTCGCAGTGTTTGTCTGATACAGCTGTCTGATACAGCATACCAAATCATTCAACTATTCATCGGATTGGATGTCATAATAAAATTTTCAGTGTCACTAAAAACAAAATCAAAACCTTCATTAGCATCAGTACTATCTCATTTAATCAAACCACGAACGAATGAGATTCAGTGCGATTGTTTACCACAATTTACTCACAGAATACAGATTATACTACATCAGCTCATCTCATCTAGGTTTTCACCAACAGTCTCCATTAAGATCGAATTGGAGATCATTATACTAACAATCATTCTACAGTTAGCCTTACCAACAGGTGCTATCATGAACTGTGCCGATAACTCTGGTGCCAGAAACTTATACGTTTTGGCCGTTAAAGGTGTCGGTGCCAGATTAAACAGATTACCAGCTGCTTCAGTCGGTGACATGGTCATGGCCACTGTTAAGAAAGGTAAACCAGAATTAAGAAAGAAAGTTATGCCAGCCATTGTTGTTCGTCAATCTAAACCATGGAGAAGAAAAGATGGTACTTTCTTATACTTCGAAGACAATGCAGGTGTTATCGTCAATCCAAAAGGTGAAATGAAAGGTTCTGCTATCACTGGTCCAGTCGGTAAAGAATGTGCTGATTTATGGCCACGTATTGCTTCCAACTCTGGTGTTGTTGCTTAAACTCGTTTATTTAGATTTGATCTGATCATAAAACAAATATTAATGTCATAGTTTACTAAAAGCTACATAGTCCACAGGGGAAATATAATGTAAAATACGGTTCATTTATTGTGAGATTATGGATGTAGAATCTTTCTGAGTAAGTCTTTGTTGCCTGAGATCATATCTGACTTCTTCCACTAATTGTTCGTCCTGAATGGATTCACTTCATGTTCTGCAGGATTTCGCGTAAGTATTAAATCTCACATAGTGTACTGTTTTGATCTCACTACAGTTAGGCAAAACATGTCCTCGCCGGATATCTACGACCTAGTCTGTGAGTATCGTGTCTTTCTGGTGCACCGCAGAACTCACACTAACAAGTCCGCAGCACAATTGAGTTCTACGAAGGTCAAGGACCGGAATGAAGCTTTGGTTGAATTGGAACAGGTGATAGACTCACACAAATTCAACAACAAAGAGCTCAACGCACTCTGCACCGGGCTCTTCTCCTTTATTGACCATGAGAAGTTCACATACTTGAAGAATGAGACCTCTGCCACATCAACAAGGTTACAGTCAGGAAGTTATGTGCTAAGGAAATTGATCTCAAAAAGAGCATCCAAGCTGAAACCAAATATGATGTCCGCTACCATTGAATTCGTCAAGACGCGGTTCTTTGATCCACGAGGTAGTGTATTTGTTCCACTCGCATTAGATATGTCTAGAGTGTTGCTTGCTTTAGTCTCTCAGGATGGTCATCGGGATCAGATCTTAAGTGAATTATGGTATAATTTAGTTGAATTTCTTATCAAGGTTTTGAATATACAACTGAGGACCAACTCCACAGAGAAGTTCTTGATCGAGATACTGGGATCCTTGAAACAACTTTTGAAGGATACATCCATTTCATTTTCAAGGGTGTCACAGCAGCTTTCCAGTACTTTGTGTCACTATTTCCAACATTTAGAAAAAGAGTCCTCAATCACACAAGATATATTAGAGATTTCAAATCGTTCGTTGATTCTACTTTCCACAACTGATATTTACTCTGGGCTGGAGTTAGTGAAATCCGTCGTCAAAGTTGCTAAAATATTGGTTGATACGAAATATGACACTACAAAAGACCATCTTCTGGTATTCTCAATCTTATCAAGTGAATACATCAATAGTGATGTGCGCAAATTGACTAATGAAGAAGGTGATTCATTGTCAACATTTGACACTGACTTTAGAGCTAACTTGGTTAGGTGGTTGGATTTGACTATTCAGACTCAGGTTTTTAATCCAATAGATGTGTTGGACATCAGCATGATTCAGTTCAAGAACACATTCAGTACTTCAATGACATGGTTTGATTTCCAATCTATCAATGTCAAAGATGGCTCCAACATGAGGCCGTGGCTGAAAACTTTTGGCATATCGTGCTTATTGAACTCTTTGTACAAAGTTCAACGTGATTCAAATCCACAGACATTCAAAAGAAGAAGACTAGAACAGGACTCATTTGCTAGTATTCTACATCAATCTGAGTCTGCTATATCAGCCATTCTTGAAATAATTTCTCACAATGAAAGAAATCTGCAGATTCTTGGATTCAAGCTACTGGTGTTCCACTTGCACAATTTCACCATGGACAAGACTGATCTTTCATTTCATCAGGTTCTTCTTTATGATAAGCTATACCTGTCTCCCTGGGTTTCATTGACTTTTAAAACTATGTTAGAATATGGATGGGAGCCATCAAGTGATTTACTTTCTCAAGTATTAAAAGTGAATATCCAAATGCTGAAAGAATCAGATAATGCGTCAGTTGCATCTCAGACCATAATGGAGATATTGTCTTCACCAAAGTTCCTACCAAATGATAGAGCATTGAATCAGTTGGTTGAATCAATTTTTGAAAACTCTGAAATCAATGGACCTTCTGTCTTGAGTAATGATTCCTTGAAGTTTTGGGTTGTTTTCTCCGATCTTGGAAAACTCTTCAAGTTCGTGGATAAATCAGTTGGTGATAAGATCATTGATTGGGTGATATCAAAATGGGATACCATAAGTCCACTTGAATCAATTGATGTATTTCCAAGGTTTGTTTCATGGCTAGCTGGTTCCGACTTCAGTTACTCTGATAAGGAAGTGAAGATAGATGATGCTTTTACCAGAATCTACACAAGATGGGAGATCACATCTGAACTATCCAGATTCATTTTGAAAAGTTCTATCAATCCACCAGAATCTGTTTCAAAAGCTGAATGGAAATCTATTTCACCTGCTTTAGATTTTGAGTCATTAGAGTCGTTATTGAATCTATTTCTGGGAAGATTTCATGTACTTGATGGCCCAGATATGTGTGTTCCTCTATCAAAGTATATCACATATGGGCATTACATTTACCAACACATTTTCAACATTGAGAATCTTTCAAGTGCTGCTGAAAGAATCAAATATAAAATCCAACATCATCTAGATACTATTAATCCAAGGCATTCAAGTGAGCGGTCTGGTGTCATTTCTAATTTCAATGACTTGAAAATTGTCAAGAAACAGGGGGCTTTCATTTCTGATTATATCAAGTTGGAGCCGCTTCTTTCATCAACTTCAGAAACACCAGAAACTGAGACGATTCAGTCAGCACCTGATGATTTTGCTGATTTTGGTGACGTTAGAAAGGCATCCGAGAAGAGCATTGTTGAGACTTCACTATGCTATACAGATCTGAAATGCCTTAACACAATTGAGCAGCGCTCACTGAATCTCATTATTAATTTAAACAATAAGTTTGGAATGGTTAGATTCTCCCATGTTTCCATTGATCATGCTATCAATTACATGGGAAGCCTACCAGATGAGGCATTTGTTACTTGCTTCTTTACTTTATTGAAGCATTTAGAAGCTGAGAAATTATCAGGTATTGAGGTCAAGTCACTACTGAGATACTTCGGTGAGAAGTTATTGACTACCTACAGATTTCAAAGTTCACCTTCGGCATTGATTTTACTTTCAAGATTCTCTGTGATATGCTCCAGCTGCTTGTTGACTAATCGTTCAGAAGAGTTGATAAATGATTTTTCTGATATCTTCAAATGGTATATGGATTTAGCCAGAAAAGGAGAGCTGTGTGAAGAGTATTCGTTATCATTTTTCATACGATCGTTGATTGTATTATTGAAAGATTCTAGCACACTCCAGATTGGTGGGATTCCTGAGACTTACAATGTTTTAACTGGTTTGTTAAGGAATAGCTCAAATTCTGTTAAGGTTCGTGTTTCAAAAAATGTGAGAATATACCTTGATTCTTTAGGTTGGAATCAGAAGTTCAAATTTTTCCAAGATTACATTGGTTACTTTAGCTGCCCTGAATCTGCTAGTGAGACTTCTGCTTCGTTGTTACTATGTTTGAAAACTTTTAGCTCCTATGCTTATCCATTCTTTATGAGATCTTTGACTTTGATCTTCAAGAACTTCCATTTTCCTCATTTTGAACATTATTCCATTGAAATTTTGAGAGAGATTCTTGATGTTCATCATATTGAAGGTCTGGATGAATTATCAGATGTCCAATTGTTGGAGTTGTTTGTGTTTTGGTTTAGGGAAAAGAAGGGTTTCAGTGGTTTCCCATTCCAGCTTCTTGGATACCGTTCATTGACTGAGTTCTATGAGAGTAAAGCCAATATTCTTTATGCTATCAATAACTCCAGCCGAAAGTCTGGCAGGGACTTGATCTCATCAATCATTCAAAAAGATCGAGGTGAGTTAGAGTACGATTCCATTCCACTTCTGGTTCCACTATCATTTACTGAAGATGGTATACGCGGTGATATCTACTCCAGGTTGCTTGAACGCTACTCAGATAGTTCAATCACAGATGACCATATGTTATTGATTATCAGTTGGTTCATTCAATTAGTTGATGTCTCATCTGAAAGGGATTTCTTCAAACACGTACCTAGATTCAGTACATATTCATCAAGCTTGAGAGGTCTTGTTTCAGAAACTTCGCCCGATTTATATTCTTCACTATTCCTCAAGCTAAAACTTTCAGATGCTTTGCATGAAATTTCCAGGATATCTGCCGGTGATAAGAACTTTTGGTCCCCAGCAACAGTGTCATTTTTGGACAATGGGCTATTTGGTTCGTTGAAGAGTTCCTCGACTACTGAAGAGAAACTGCTTGTTCTCAGAAGGCTTAAATTGGTAATGATATTAGGTTCCGATTGTTATGAGTCAGATGAACTGTTGCTAGATTTTGTCAGATTTCTGTCACCATACCTGTCAGATAAGGACCTGCATAATGATGTGTCTATGATGATCATGACTGCTTTAGAGCAATATCCTGGTGATATCATCAAATCAAGACTCTACCCAAACACCATCATCAAGCTGTTTCATGAGTTTTCCAAATTCAGAGAGAGCGGCGGACTGGTCTCATCCTCAACTTTAGAGCTCTTAGATAGCTGGTATAATTCTATTGGACAGAAGGACGGTTTGAAGGGTTTATTTTCTGTGTATAATGATGCTCTACACTCTAACACTATCAGAGTGGATGCCACCATATTGAACAGCCTCATCATGAAGTCTTCTTTTTCTCGGAATATGGATGATATCATCATCAATGTGTTGTCACTGTTATTTTCCAAAGAACCTCAACTGTCAAAACTTCCTACTGGCTTTCACACATCAAAAGAAGCAGCAGAGTTTTTACTGAAGCTTTCCAAGAAAGACGCTGGTCATGAAGTGCAAGCTTTCATTTGTCGTTACCTCGGTCGTTATTACATGGAGACTGGTGATAGTCTGGTTTTAGCTGAAGAAGATTTTGAGAGAAGTATAGAATACTCAATTGATAGACACACTCAGAACTTCAATTTCATCATGTCAGAGTTGATCAAGATCAAGAGGGAAAGTGATGACTTGCAGAATGTTATAATGGTTAATCACGTCTTGGGTTTTGCCTTGTATCAATATGCTTTGGATCCATCACAAATTGAATCACTTATTAGTTTTGGGAAATATTTGGCACCTTTTTCAAACAGTGTGAAACAGTTAGACCTGTCAACATTCAACCTTTTGAACCCTAAGTTTGTTATTGTCGCTGATTTGAATGAAGTCACATCTACGCATGAATTTGCATCACGTTCCACTGTTAGTTGGTCCAAGCGAATTTGCATAGGTATTTTGATGGAACTTCAAGATTCAGTTGTCTTAGCTACTCCATTGATAAAATATTTGAGCTCATTTCCTCACTTGTCTTTGAAAATTATGAATGTACTGTGGATGTTTTACGTTCGTCTAGGTGGAGCTACTTCCTTGAATATGCTGGATACATTCGTTCGTGATTGTTTACGTTTTGAAGATCCTGTAGACGATTTAGATGAAAAGAGAAAGATCATTTTGAACTTGTGTCACTTGATCAGATGTGCTGCTTATGAAGGTGTTAAACAAGCTGTTACTATTTACAAGAACTTCGATTTTCCAGCTATTTATAAATCTGCAATTGATCTGAATCTGCATAAATTTGCTTTGTTGATTTTTGAAGATTTTTTCACCACCTGGGAATCAAGAGAATCTAAACTGGAAGATTTCAGTGAGAGTATTTCTCAGATTTATCAGGGAATTGGTGATATTGATTTACTCTATGGTGTTCCAGTCAAACCTTCATTAGAGTATGCTCTCAATATCTTCAACAAGACAGAGGAGAACTCCTGGAAAAGAGTCATGTTCAACAGTGCTAGTTTTGATAGTTCCATCATTTATGACAATGCACCATCATCCAAAGGTCATTTGCTTGAATCTTTAGCTGTTAATAATTTACATGGTTTGTCGAATCTTGTTAACAATGATCTGGATTCTGTGGATAAATCATCAAATATCTATGACTGGTACTGGAAGCTTAATAAATGGGATATATCTGCACCTGTGAATCCATCTAACGAAGGTGAATATGTCTACAAGGTGTTGAAGTTGGTTAAAGAACAAATGCATCCATCCAGCACCCAGAAACTCTGTGAAGCTTCAATGACTGATCTGTTGACGAAAGTCGATAAAAACCCTGATTTATTGAGAACTTTGGCTATTTTATACACTATTGAAGATACATCGTCACTTTCATCAGTTGAATTGAATGCCAACATTTCAGATTATATCCGATCTACAGAAAGATGGTTTGATGTTGTTCCCTTCTCATCGTTCGAAAACTTGATTCTTTCAAGAAAAGTTGTGTTTGAGAATATTGGTATCCGTCCTGATGAATCATTAGTTGCTGTTTCGCATGAATTGTCAATGTATGGTAAATATGCTAGGTTCCATAATGAAAATCAGAAATCCATTAATGCGTCCATCCAGCTCGATAGCCTTTTGAAAACTGTTGGTGAAGAACAAGATGTGAAACCCATATTGTCTAAATTATCCAGTTTTGAATCTGCTTCTACCTTATGGAAACAGCAAGAAACTGTTATCCCAATAGCAATGCTGACTGATAGTTTGAACAAAAAGACCAGTTATACCAACATTAATCTTCCATTGCATGTGGTTCAATTACCTGATTCAGTACTGCATTCTTGCTTAATCAAATGGAATTCTGAGTCAAAGCAGAAGAAGTTCGAGCAGATTATGAGAGATCATGTTGAACCAGCAATCAACAAGATCAATACAGTTCCTACTAGACAATCAAAGGCTGAAGTTTATCATGAGATTGCCTATTTTTGTTACAAACAATTAAAGTCATCTGGTTTTGAAGAGAATATCACTTCAAAAAGAAGAATACTGGAATCAATGAGGTCTCAGTCCAAGGAGCTGACAGAGATAGTGAAAAATAAAACAGTGAATGAAAAAGAAAGGAAGAATGCAAAGACACACGCTAAGAGGCTGCAGGTCCAATATGAAGCTGATAAGGAGATTCATGAATCGCTGGTTCAAAACAAAGAAGCTTGTCTAGAGAAAGCTATTATTTTCTTCCTGAAGGCACTATCGACGGATGATAAGTTTGATGATGAAGATGTTGACAAATTCTGTGCCTTATGGTTGGAGTATAACTACCAAGAATCAGTTAATCAAACTGTCGCCCAAGAGATCTTCAAGGTTCCAGTTCATAAATTCATATCTTGGATCAATCAATTGGCATCACATTTGGCCAGTAATGATAGCAAATTCCAGACAAATCTACAAAAGATATTATTGAAAATGTCCATCAAGCAT
Source organism: Komagataea pratensis (assembly GCA_003707865.2). Lineage (NCBI taxonomy): Eukaryota > Fungi > Ascomycota > Saccharomycetes > Phaffomycetales > Wickerhamomycetaceae > Komagataea > Komagataea pratensis. The sequence goes on from PPMA02000037.1 coordinate 132,462, forward strand.
CCTTTTCATTCACTTTACCACATCATGAATCTAAGGGTTCAAAGCTCCTATGAGACTTTAAGAACTGATAAAGCTGTGGGTTCAAGAGCCGATGCTGCAAATATGATTTGGCACTCAATGGCTAATATTAGCAATGATTTTAAAGACACTGTCCTTACACCAATTGATGAATTTACTCAATATGCTATTGATTTTGCCAATGAGAAGGTCAAGGGAGCAGGTAAGACGATACACCTAGAAAATTTAAAAATTGGTGACTTCTGGTTGAACAGATTGAACACGTTTAATTTGCCATTACCTACCATGAATGACATTCCAATTTCACTTGATTCAAATTATGATTCCCTTCCAAGAATCTCCAAAGTTGACCAATTGGTTGTCATTAGTGCATCCGGTATTAGTTTGCCAAAAATCATGACTGCTCTTTTAAGTGATGGTTCCAGTCATAAATTCCTGTTGAAAGGTGGGTCTGATGATTTGAGACAAGATGCTATTATGGAGCAAGTCTTCACGAAAGTGAACAGAATATTAGTTGTTGATAAAGAATCTAGAAAGAGAAAGCTAAGAATTAGGACCTACAAGGTTGTTCCATTGGGTCCAATTGCTGGTATGATTGAATTTGTTGCAGATTCTATTGCATTAGGAGATATACTAAGACCACTTCATAGAAATGATAAGATTGGGTTTGACGAGGCAAGAGCAATGATGAAGGAATCTCAGACAAAGAGCAAGAGAGAGAGGTTAGCATTGTTCAATAAAGTCATCAAGGACATTCCACCTCTTTTTAGAGTGTTTTTCTATGAGACTTTTCTCAATGTTGATAACTGGTACAAGAGTCGTCTGATTTATTCAAGAGGTCTTGCAACCACTTCTATTGTTGGTCATGTCTTAGGTTTAGGTGATAGACATTTGAATAACATACTTATTGATCAGAAATCTGGTGAGCCTGTCCACATTGATCTGGGTGTTGCTTTCGATCAAGGGAAGCTACTACCAATCCCTGAAACAGTTCCATTCAGATTATCCAGAGATTTGGTTGATGGCTTAGGTGTATCGGGTGTGAAAGGTTCATTTGAGAAAGGTTGTGAGAATGTCTATAGAGTGTTAAGAAGTAACTCGGAAAGAATTATTGGTATTTTGAATGTGTTGAGACATGATCCATTATATAATTGGGCAATCTCACCAGTTAGAAAACAAAAACTTCAAGACATTGGAGAAGATGGCAAACAAACCGTTGAAGCAGATGATGCTGGTAGAGCAGTTACTGGTGTCAAAGAGAAATTGACGAGTAGTGGGTTGAGTGTTGAAGCAACTGTGCAACAATTGATTCAAGAAGCTGCGGATGTTGAAAATTTGGGACTTATCTATTTAGGTTGGGCTCCATTCTATTAATAGGTAAAGCATATACTTATAAGTATGACGCATTATGAAATTTGACACACATGTAGAACAATTTGTGGCGATTTTGAGAAGCAAACCGTTGATGAAGACAGACAACTACTTTATGTCACTATAGTGGGAAATATGCTCCATTTTCAAGGACGGTAACCCTGGTAACGGGAAAATGTTCAAGGTTAAAATGCAACGAAAAATACTGTTAATAGTAATGTCACAGATCTATAACTACCAATTTCGACATTCTGAAGAAGGTAAACCTATAAAATGGGCACATTTTCATAAAGTTCCAAAACCCAGAAAAAAGAAGGTCTTCATTTTCAAAAATTAAAAATAAAACTGAAATACATAAAAACACTACAAAACCTTGACTTCTCTAAATCTTTAGAAATTAATGGAGCATATATTTTAGATAAGCACATAACACTAGCTTAAATTGGGGGACCTCAATTGGCCCAGGGGCGAGCAAGAATATTTTTGAGGTTTCCAATCGGCAAACCCGGCGGGTACTCCAAGATTAGATAATCTAGTGTGTCATATGTCATATGTCATATGTCATATTTCTGTACAAAATATCAAGGTAACCAACTTACTGTGAAAGTGTAGGCTGGCTTGTCTACGAGCAACGATATACGAGAGCAACTGAAGCTAACAGGCTACCTTCAGGGTAGACATGGAAACGGATAACTTTTATCCGCGGATATCCGTATCCGTATCCGCATTTAACAGATAACAGATAACCACCTTGTGTCCCCCATAGTTAAGGAGTATCCGTCAGTATACGTGAAGATTCGAGCCTCAGATAAGGCATTTAGTTCCTTTAAAGTCTTGAAACAATCACATAGCATCGAAATAAGCCGCAAGATATGATTTACACACGTATATAATGTACGTACTACATGCTTGAGTGATGAAAATGCCAACATCTGTTCTTCAGATTTCAATTCAAATTCAGCTTGTTTTGTACGTGTAGAATACGACGGCTTCACCGTCGCTGCAAAATACAGTACGTACTTATAGAATATTCTGATTATATTACTATCTCGAGATGGTCAGCTACGTATCATACCTAATCATATATATAGGGGCAATGTCTCTTGGGACTTGGACCAGATTGAGCGGGATCCTTGGGTGGGACAACATCAGGTTGGACAAGATCAGATGCTCTGATCTCCCCCCTGTTATCGAGGCAATGTCTGCGCCATCATTCAAGGCGAAGTAGTCAACTTTTTTACCGCGAGATCTCCTTTCTGGTTCCTCAACGTTCATTGTATGATCGTTGTAGACAGTAGCTTGTTTGATCTTGCCCCAGTGCTCAACGGGATTCTCAAACAGTGCAACGAAACGCGTAAAGAACCCAAAACGCGTGAAAAAAGAAAACAGAGAATATATTC
>PPMA02000038.1:0-125212 GCA_003707865.2 Komagataea pratensis
TGCTCAACGGGATTCTCAAACAGTGCAACGAAACGCGTAAAGAACCCAAAACGCGTGAAAAAAGAAAACAGAGAATATATTCCAGATTGGGACTATTTCCTATTACAGAAACACAGATAGGATACAGATATTGAACTATTATCTGTTATCCGTAAAAATCAGATACAGATAATGAAATTTCAGAAATCTGCCATGTCTAAGCCCAATGCGCAAATCATCTAACTATACAGTAGCAAGTACACATTCGAAATCTCATTTAACGGATATCGATAATGGGAATACATTCACTAGGCCATGCCTATTTTTTTTAAGGGTATGTATACAGGCTATATACGGGTATAGACTATGGACAGGAAGCCAATATTTGAAATCAATATAGCATCAAAAAAATACGTCGAACGAATAAAAGAAAATTTTTATCACTCCTGATTTAATAAGTGAGTTGAGACCAAGCACTTTCGATATAACTGTATTGTTCAGATCTCCAGTCATCCTTCTCTAAATTGAATCCATTCAAATCAAAGACAAGGTTCTCTTGTTCAGTACCATATGATCTCCAACCTTCAACTGGTTTGGCCGGGATGTCTTCAATAGCACCATTTGGATCCAAAGTAGTAATGAAACTAACCCATAACTTGGAGATTGATTCTGAAATATCAGCAGATCTTGGATCAACGTCCCAGATTTGACCTTCAATACTAGTGCTGAATCTGTTTGGGTTATTGTAATCAGATTTTGGATTATCAAAGACATAAGCGACATCAACAAAATGTGTGACACCATATGGAATTGGTGCTATTTGGGTGTTGTAGTTTGGTATGTTAAATCTGTATTTCCAGACTGGGATACCATGACTGGACTACCACTTTGCAAGATAGCACCCTTCACGTATGACTTGAGGTATGGTGACAATAACAATTTACCTACTGAGATAGCGCCTGCTGATTCACCATTAAGGACAATATGATCTGGATTACCACCAAAGGCTTCAATGTTTTCATGGACCCAGTTGAGAGCCAATAATTGATCTCTTAAACCGTTGTTTGTCCAACCAAGAACAGCAGATTCTCTAGAACTCAAGAAACCATATGGTCCAAATCTGTAGTTGATTGACACAAATATGAATGGTTTGCCCATTTCCACACCGTTTTGAACCAAGTAGGTACCATTGTAAGCTTCACGACGACTGGAACCATCTTGGAATCCACCTGCATGGATCCAAACAACGACAGGTAGTTTCTCGGTAGAATTATGACCCTTTGGGACAATAACATTCAAACTCAAACAGTCTTCTGATTTTGGAAGACCGAAGTTATCGGTAGTCGATGTACTAATACAGGCATCACCTAGTTCGGTGTAAGCTTTGACATCATCCCATGACTCGTTCAATGGTTGTGGTGGCGCGAATCTGAATGGACCAACTGGTGGTTGTGCGAATCTGACACCGAGATATAGATCTTGGTTGAGTTCATCGTTGTGTAGACCTGAGATGGTACCGTTTTTGATATGTGCTATTGGAGCAGAGTTGTCTTCTGTGGCAGCTGGCGTTGTTGACTCTTATGCAACTGGTAGTGCGAAGACACCTGATGATAGTAGTGGAACCAACAAGGTTAAGAACTTCATCGCTGTTGTTTTTGCTGGTGCTTCAACTGAGTGTGAGCAGAGAATCTGGGTGGCTCTCCATTATATACCCATGCCCATACTCAGCACATCAGATGCTGCCTCTAATACGTATGGGACCTAATGCACAAACCGTCGATCTGCTCCCTATATCGTGAACAGTCCGGGTGTTTTGAGGAACGTACCATAAGGCTTGTGGGCCAGTAAAAAGACAGTATTATACAAAGTAACAAAATTCTCCGCACATTGGTGATGTCTATGATGATCTTTTTTACAGTATTTTATTCGCAGATCGCACCGCATATTATGGGGTGACAAGTGGGGCTACCTCAGACTGAAAATCTGGAGATGTTTCTGCTCATTCCGGATGCGGTATCCAGAGCCTATTGGAGTCCTGGTCCGGGGAACTGGGAAAATGCCCATTTACTGAATGTGGTCCGGAATTATTGGTACTGGTCCCTGGACTATAATGTTAGATATTCTCGGAAATACAGTAAGTTTTCGAGAACAGCGTGATTGTGTGTTGTGTATTAAATGATTAGGATTAAACCGTTCTTTCTAGGTTCTTTATATATCCAAAGTGATGTTTCATAATAGTACCATTAACTACTCCTTTGGGCAATGTCCATGAGGATTTGAGGCTTCTCGTTTCATTGTCCTGAATGAAATAGGTAGTATCTAACTAAATCTGAGACAGTTTTATGCAGTGATCAAGTGCACAATCCTAGTCATAGTTAGATCCGATGGTTCAGGTCCAGGATTCTGACATCTCCCCCTATTCAAGAACTTTGCCACTGTAGTGTTAAGTTGTTGGATACTAACTAAAAAGACATGTAGTGAAATCTGAATCATAAAATGATGAACTTATGAAAAGAAAAAATAATAAAAAGTTCATGTCCAGGATTCTGACATATAACTATATAAAAGCAGTTCCGCTCTTCACATTGAAATTTGAATTCCCCCTATGTAGATCTTCTCTATGCACCACTAAACTTCTCGACTCAAAGTAGGACCAGGACTCAAATCTCCCAAATCTTCCTTCTCAATCACTCAGTCACGATCTTCGTCGTTAGTCACAGAATTTGTTGAGGCTCTTCAATGGGGTATTGGTTACTTGACACTCTTGGTTGCTCATGTTGTCAAGTCCTGGTGTCAGAACTTGAGAGTCTGACCATGGAAAATTACTCCATACACTCGATACACATGGACCTGACCCAGGACCCATCAAGCTGGTGGTGATGTAATGTATTATGAAAGACTAAAATATCCTGACCCTGACGAAGGACTGGTCAATCAGTGAACTTCAGAGTGCTTGACTTCGAACTGCAAAGTCGTGTTCTGTTGATGTATAATTAATTAGCTTGTTGAGCCTCAGCCTGGAACAAGAACCACTTGGAGGCTGTGATTAACGATGGCTCACCCTGCTCAAATCCTTCAAAAGATTCAGAAATATAACTCTTAGATCTCGAAACATGCTGTTCTGTGCTCGCTCTCATTGATCACCTTGGTGCCTGTTTTCATTCTCCCAAGTAGCATAAGTTATTATACTAGTCATGTTTGGCCTACACCGGCATTTTCGATCACCAAGTCCCTGGCAGATTACAAATCCATGATGGAAGAATCTCAGCGATTGAGCAGAATGAGCTAATTAGTAATTATCCTGCGATGAAGCACTGATTATCGAAGAAGCAAAAGAGTTTATCTCTGTTAAAATCTCTTTCTAGTTCACATTAGTGTTCGTTTCCAGTTATAAGAGTCAGTTCGCTATATCTACAACCTTCAAACATAACTCATAAAATTTATATACAAACGCTTCATTTCCTCATAAATAACAAATTTTTCAACAAGGTTTTCACAAACTCATGCAATCATCCCCAAACTCATCAATAATACCTGAAACACAACCTGCAATCCCCAAAATGCAACTCTTTTCAATCTTTCAGCTCTTCTTTCTTCATTGGCAACATACTCGGCAAACGCATCATACACTTTCAAACTCACATCATCCATCAATAACGAGTCATACATAGTCCAACAACCATCAAAATCAATCAAGTCTTTGGTAATAGTACAACGAATTGGAATATATGTCTTTCTGGAATTGATGTAACCAACAATAGGACGGACCAATGCATTATTAACATATGATAGATCATTGGTGAAGATTGGCACTGCTGCCTTGACATTGTTCAATCTGCTCTGAAGATCTAACGTGAACTGTTTTGAACCAATGTTGATGCCATCACCACTCAGTCTGTTGTTCTGTAATGAGGCATCACTATTAGTTGAGTTTGGACCATTTGGACCCATGATGTCTTGGATGGATTGAATAATCTCACCCACATTGATGGAATCATCATCCTGTGGAATTGTAATATCACCAATCATATCAACTTCACCACTTGTAATCCAACCAAATGGACCTTCTAGGCCAGTGTTCAAATGATCGACATTCAATGAATCAACACGGCATCTAGTCACTTTCTTCCATTGAGGTGACATACCAATTGGATTCGTAACATGCCTCTTATGAATGGTGAATAATGAATCATCATATGAACCAGAAACTGAATTAGCATTTAAGAAATCCAGAAACAACCAGTTTTTTCTCAATCTTGGTAGTTCACAATTGTAAATACTGACATTGAATGGTCTGAAGCCATTAGGTTGAATCAATTTGAACAAAACATCTGACATTTTGAAGTTATCAATCTCAAAATCACCAGGCTTATAGAGGTTTCTATAGTTTCTTGCATCATCCTTAGGATCCCATCTAACAAAGGATCTATCAACAACACCTCTCATCCCGACTATCTCAACTTCACCTAAAATCCCCTTTCCATTAATGAACTTACCCAACGAAAATGACACATTCACTTGATCAATAGTCAGATCAAACTGTGTATAATTCCCATCATCAATGACTTCACCATCCTTAGGTTTCTCATTCTCTTCTTCCGTGGCAGCAATAGCATCACTCAAATTACCCTTTGCAAATCCACCACTTCCATACCACTTCTTATGTCTCTTTGACACAAAACATCTGTTGAATGAAATCTTACCATCTCTCCAATCAGGAACAATAGCACTTTCAAAAACGACACGGATTCCACTGTTTTTAGTGATAATATTACCCAATGTTCTAGCAACTAACTCCTGCGCAAAGACCGTATTCATTAAATATATCACCAGTGACAAGAACGTCGTAGTCCCCAGAATGATTAGTAGGATGTTAGAAATCATTAACCATGACACAAAGGCAGATATGTCATCGATCGTGAATCGACGTGGGTGTGATGGTCTCAGATGATGTTTCAGTCTTTGCAGTATTGTAGCACGGATCGATTGAGGTGGTGGGAGGGATGGAGGTTGTGATGTTGGTGGTGGTAATTGAATTTTGGATTGTGAAGTATTAGTTGCTGGTGTGGGTGTCTTTGGATCTTTGTCATTTCCATTCTTTAGACTCCCCAATTCTTGGTTCAGTTTATTCTTATTGACCTCAACAGGCTTATTATTCTCTTTACCGTTAATTTGACTCGAATAGCGTCGTATCAGGGCCATTTGTAACAACGATTGTGGTCTTAATGAGCTCTTCACACAACATGATGAGATGTAGCGAGCATTGAACTGTCGTGACATTAATCCCAGAAACCTCTGGGAAACAGGTCTGCACAGCACAGTGGGCCGTATTATAGACAGCGTTCTGAACATTCTATCAGGAATCTGCTCTTTGGATGGCCTAGGGGGGTGGTAGCGAAGAAAAGTGTGGTCGTTTAATGAATGAATTTAATGTGAGAGGCCAATAAAATTTATGTATCGGAGTTCGAAGCCCTGATGGTCACGTGGAAGCTTTCTTCTACAAATCCAGCTCACAAAGCCAGATGAATCGACTGGGGATATTATCAAATCCAAAACAGTCTGAATGTTCACTGCTACGAGTCACAACTTGTGATTTACGAACTACCATATATTGAATATTCCAAAATATCTTTTTTTGAGTTACAGACACCCCATGTCTATGGTGGCCCATTGATTCCAATGATTCCAATGCATGGTGAGTCAAAAAAGAGATTCCAGCAATATGACAAAATCAAAATGGCACTTGCACCTTACACAAACCATTGACTGACCTTGTTCCACTATATTATGATAGTTTGTGTTAATGCTTACCAAAAATCGTATTACGGATTACGGATTACGGATCGCCATACCTGAAGAGATATGAATTGTTTTCATCACTGCTCTTAAAGTCCGTAGTATACTAAGTTTCTACCAGGGGCAATAATAACAAAATCTAATATTACAACAACAAACACATTGAAATCAGAACCCACCTTTAACCAAACTCTTTTCGACTTCATCCCAGAAATAATTCAAAACTTCAGCATCTTTAAATCTTCTAACTCTATCAATTGCAACTTTCTCCACATTCCAATCCTTCACATTACTAGGAACATTGTCACCTTTAAAATAGAAATAGTAACCTTTGATTCTTTGGAACAATTCATTTGGGTTTGTCCATTTATAACCTTTGAATTGCCATTCTTGACCAGTTGTGAAAATAGCAACAACACGATCCCAATATTCAGGACGTGTGAAACGATCAGTGTTATTAACGACAAGGAAGGTGACTTTTCTGTTATTGAGGTTTGGGAAAACATGAGTGATGTGTCTTAATGATGTTGGATCGGATAGATGTTGTTGTAATTCTGGATCAGTAGTGTTTGGGTCAACGTAGATGGAATCTTGCAAGAATGCCTTGATATTTGAAAGTGATAGTAGTGCAGATGCAGCTGGTGAGATTAATATGATTGGATTTGTTGCATGTTCTTTCTGTTTCTTTGATTCTGGTTTAGCAACTGTTGTTTTGTTCCTTTTCAATTGTTTGATGATTTTGATTTCACACTCTCTTCCAACATTATAAAAATCAACTGACTTGAACCCACGAAGAGCAGAGTTATGATCCAGTAAATCTCTTTCATTGTCTAAAATCTTCTTTAACAATGGATCTTGCTCTTCGCCTTCTGTGCTTCCTATCACTTCTAATTCTGATTTAACAAATTGACTCTCTTCATTACCAGTCAAATAATTCACCAAATCATTTCTGTGTAAGAACGACAACGCCTCAATCTTTTTCTCAGTAGAGTCATTCAATAGCTCAGTGGCACTTAAATCTTTATTCAACCAGCAATAAACAATGACTTGCAAGGACACTGGTTTCTCATTTACTATGAAGTCAGTCTCTGAATCTAATGGGAACTTGGTGTCGCCAATGGAAAGTTGTGTGGCATTGGTTATATCCTTGGTCTCGTTGTTTTGGGCATCCAACAAGGTAATTTGCTCTTTAGACTGCACGGCGTGGCGAAGCTCCTGAAGTGACATCTTGTGGTGGTAGTGTGTTTATTTGATATATTCCTGATTGATTTGTGAAATTGATTGAAAGTGTTGAAAATAGTTTGGCTCATGGTGTCTGGGTGTTTGTGCTTGTTTACAGTAGCGTTTGTTTACTTTTCAGTCTTTGTACTACCATTACTTTATTGCAAATTAAAGAAGTATCTGACGTCAGCATGTTCCTCTTGCCAATCCTCACACTTATCACACTTGTTTTCCTTCCCTGGTTTTATTCAGATACCCTGATTTCCTCGTTCAACACAATCTCACAACCACAACACAAACCACTATTGGATCACACCAATAACCACTTAAGTAACAAATATGCCAAACAAGAGGTGACGTTACCAGCTTCAACAACTTTCAAGAACGATGACCTTCTTCGTGAAGTGATAAATACCATCGAGGCTCGTTATCAGCAGTTGGATATCAATGAGCCAGCCACACAAACAACTATACTCACTGTGCTATTACTGAGTTTCCTATTGATTGGCATACTCAGATGGATCACATTCACACAAGACACAGAAGAACCAACCCAAAGGGAACAGAAAGACATCCAGATTGACTTACCACTCTGTCAAGTTATAGACATTTGTTCAGTATCAGATAAGGCCTTCCTGGAAGAATCACAAATCCTGGAATCATATTCAGCAAACCACCTAGAGACAAGTCAAGAGGCAACAACATCACAATTCATTGCTGCAGAATCCGCCAATCGTTCCTCCACACCTGATTCCTTTGAACGTCATGAATCAATTCTTGATCTGACTTCATCTGAAAAATTATCCCATTTTACCCCACCTTTTGGTTCATTGTCACATAAATCCCAGCATACTACACAAATACAACCAGTATCAACCAAGTCATCATCTCAGTCATTGAGATTATCCCCTGATAGTAGAATGTCCACCTCAACATCGTACTTTCCAACAAGCACGAGTATATTAAGCAATAGTCCACCAAAGGACCAAATGTCACCAACAAGGAACTCATTCTCCAAGTCAATACAATCACCACAAGCTTATTCAAGAAACTTCAATTACAACTATACTGATTCACCAACCAAACTCATATTTCAAACATCCAACTTTTCAGGGTTGAAAACGAAAGAGAGATATCATGCGACAACTACAACTGATATTTCTAATGGTGGTCTGAGTACAGGTGGTATTACGGTTGGTGATGTGACTCAAGAAACTGTTTATTCCACAAGTTCATCAAACTCAACACCAAGAAGTAAAGAATTTGATGTTAGTCAAGTGATTAGAGGCGTTGTGGAAGGAAATGGTACCAATACCAAAGAGATGAACGATGGTGATGATGAAGACTACGACGATGAGGATGAAGACGAAGACACTAAGTTTTGATCATGTCAAATGTTCTTGTCATTGTGTTGATTTGAATCATCTTTCGATTTCTTCTAGTATATTATGTGTGTTTAATGATTTCTTAATGAATTAATGCAACTTTAAATCTGTATTCCATCACCATCTACATCAGAAGTCCCATAAAATCGACAATCCTTCATTATTATATATTGCCTATATCACATCCTCATGACCAGCACAAAGACCACCAGGTAAGTAATCACACAGACACAACACATCAAAGCAACCACGTTCCCACTCGTCTTGAACCATTTCATCTCAATCCCAGATCCCTCACTCCCTTCAACAACGACACCTTCCCTAACGACTTCATTTCTCCAAATGGATATCAGAAACACAATCGATCCATAAATAACATATGTGATTCCAATGGGCAGGAACTCTTTAGTGAATAACTTTGTGATAAGAATGGAAAAGATCCATATAGCGAGTGCATATCGCGTGTAACTCCCATCATATGTGCGCATTTGGGCTCGAAAGTCGAGTTTTTGATTGTTTTCCAGCGTGGAGAATCTCGTGAGCGTGGAAGGCATCTCTAAATGGGTAGATTCTGGTTGATAACCATGGCCCTGTGATTGGAGTGTCAAGCTTGATTGAAACACTATCTGCCATTAACTATTGAATTCCGGTTTTGATAGAACGAGTTCCGGCTCAGAACTCTCAAATGATGTTCTGGCAACCTTCGAAAGTCTTTACTGCTTTGTGCTTTGTTGATGGATTAGTAAGGAAAATCTTCTGAATTCTGATCCTTTAAATCAATATGTTGATAGAACCTTCAGAAGAAGCAGTTGATGCTGACGTCGATTGAAGGATGTTCACTGATTAACCACAGGCTTTTTTTCTTCCATTGTGTAGCATTCAGTGAATTATCTTTCTACAACGATAGTATATACTATAAATGATAGCATATGATACTTTTTAATCTGACTTGTGACCCACTTACTTCCTGAGAAACACTATGACGTGCAATGTTTCCGCTCTTCTGAACCTTTATCAGTCGCAGCTGATAATTATAAGAGACTTGGTACGTGCAACATCTCATCGCGCAAATTTTTTAGAAAAGAAATCTCGAGAATTGAAATAATTCATACTTACAAAAGCCCGAATAATCCACTCACTCAACCGCATCTGCGAACTCTGCTCTGTTTCTTTTCACGATGAGCAAATCCACAAATCACTGCTCTGCAAAATTCACAAAGGATGGACGTTTTCTTGCCCATGTCACCTCCAAATTAGGACTAAGAAATGAAATAAGCATATATCCAATTAATAATGATCATAATTCCTTTTCAAGCTCATTGATCAAGAGATTTGAATTGGATGATGTTGTGAGGTTATATGAATGGATCTATGTCAGCAAAGCCACAAACGGGAATGGTAAGAAAAGAGGTGCTGATGATGATGTACTAGTTAATGGGGATGGATCTGAGGAGTGTTATCTCTATGTTGTGTTGAATAACGGGTTCGTCTATGTTTTATCCCCGTTCAAAGATGAAGAGTTATACCAGTCTACTGAGACTGTTAAGATGGTAGACGTTACTCCATTGAGTTATAGCTCCAAGGGTGAATTCTGGGCAAGCGGATCAACTACAGGCTATCTAGGAGAAATCACTGGTGATGCTAAAGTTGACACTTCTTTGAAATACCCAAAAGGTTTGAAAGTCAATGTTGCTGAGCTAGCTAAAGTGAACAAACAAGAAGTGTTGATTCTTGGTGGAAGAGGCAAGGTCGTGTCGATGGATCTCAAGAAACAAGAAGTCATTGCTGAATTAACAGATGACGAATTCAGTCAGAAACATGAATTAGTTGGTGATTTGTTACAAGTCAATGGATACTTGCTCGCATCAATCAAAAGCTTGAACAAATTGAGAATATATGATTTACAAAAGAAATCACTTGTCAAAGTTGTCAAACCGGCTACCATCATCTCCAAATTATTCAAGATCAACAAATCATCTGTTGGTGTTATTTCCAGTAATGGTGAAATCGAAGTTTTGCATAACTTGTTTGAATTCGACCAAGAATTGAAATCGTCAATTATCAAAACCAACGATCACAGAGTCAAACTAAACGATGCTGTCGCGGTCAACAACTCATTACTGGTCTCATATTTCGGATTAGAACCACTTCTAAAATCATTTGAGATCTCAGAATTACCAAGCCTAACTACAATTGAAATCAATTTACCAAAGCAAGACAACGACAACAGACAATTCTCCAAACCACAACTCCAATTCCCATCAAATCTAGAAGAAATTGAGACATCTGAAGACTACAACCTACGAGAATTACAACTATTACAACTCTTAGAACAACCGCATTCAAATCCAATAACATTATTGAGCATACTTAACTCCAATCCACAAGAAGAGAAAATCAAATTCATCATCTCTAAGATCTCAGCTCAACCAGATTCATTGTCAACTCCATTAATAAGCACATTGTTCTACACCCTTACTGAAAAACCATCCATTACGATAATTTACCCAACTTTAAACAATTGGTTGAAATGGTTATTAATTTTCCACTCATCTATGATTTCAAAATTTCCTGACTCTGATAAGATTTTGAAGTCATTAAGATTGAAAATCTCAGCCAATTTGAAACAAATGCCTGGTTTATTGAGTTTACAAGGTCGTTTAGATCTATTAAAATCACAACTTCAGTTAAGAGAACTATTAGCTAATGGAGAAATCGAAGATGAAGTTCGTACTAAGATTGTTGATGATGATGATGCTGCCGTGAAGAAAGCTGAAGAAAGTATCAGTTACGTTAATGGTGAAAATGATGAAGAAGAAGTTGATGATCTTATTGGTTCTGTGGGGAACTCAGAAAGTGAAGTTAGTGAAAATGAAGATGACGACGAAGAATAAAATTGCATGATTAGATAGATTTTGTACCTAATTACATACTGAATTTGTACACATAGTGAAAACCTACAAATGTAAGAGATCTCTATAATTACATGTCATGTCTTCACGTCATATACGTATCTTCATCTCCCCACTTATTTGCTCTGCATTTCAACCATCTGTTGAACTTGTAACTTACATAAGTCTTTCAAATCTTCAACATCTGCCATTAACTCATCACACTTTTCAGATTTCTCACCAAGGATAACCAAAGTATGCTCATATGCTTCATTAACACCCTTCAAGTCATTCTCTAATTGTTCAATCTTGGTTTCGTATCCAGCGGCTTCTTCATTGGCGTTCATCAGCCTGATAATCTCCTCGTTCAACAACTTTTTATCTTCAGTGAACTTAGCTAACTCTTCTTTTGTCGTTGACAACTCCATCTCTAAACGACGAACTTGACCAGACATCTTACTCAACAATTGCACCGAACTACCACCCATGACTGTTCCACTCTGACTTCCACTAGTACCACCAGAGACACCGGGCACGCTACGATGACGAGGTGGTGAATGATGATCATCACCAAGACTCACTTCGTCACATAATCCATCATCATCATTTTCTTCATCCAGCTCAGCATGACCATATTGATCATGTAGATCATCAAACGGGTTACTGAATCTCCTGGATTCTCCACTATAGTTAGGTGTGAATATTGCTGATGATTTACGACTCTGATATGGTGTTGTTGATGATTCACCAAAATGGATATCTGATTTGTTATCCCATACCTTTCTGAAAGATGCAGTTGATGAGTGACGTGAGTAAGAAATTGGTTGTGGTTGAGGTGGTGTTCCTGATTGAGAATATGGATCTGCCATTGATAGGTGCTGTGTTTGTAGTGACGTTGCTTCCTTCAAACGTTTTGTCAAGTCATTGAGTTTCAACTCAAGTGATCTTTGTTCTTGGATGAATTTGACTTCTTTGGAGGATAACAGATCTTCTGAATCTTTGAGTGATTCATTCAATGTGTTAATCTTCGTTCGTAAATTGGAGTTCTCTGATGTTAACGATTTGAGTTTTTCATTTAGTTTTGAAATCTCATTGGTCTTGGATCTCAAATCATTTGAAAGTACTTCGATCTTTGAGTCTTGATCTTTGATCTTTGTGAGCAGTTCACCTTTCTCATATTCCAAATTATTCAATTTTCCTTGTAACGAGGCTTCTATGCTTTGCCAATTCTCCGTTGCTGAAGTGTATTGGTTTTGTAAAACATCATGCTGCTTCACCAATTTCAAGTATGCTTCGTCATTGGATGTTGAGCTGACAATAGCATTACCAGTCTGTGAATTTTCTGCCTGGAAAAGCAGATTTTCGATTTTGGCTTCTAGTCTTGAGATCTCTTGATAATATTCTTCTTTCTTGACAACAGCTTTATCCTTTTCTCGATCCAGTTGTTTCTGCAATGATATGAATTCTTTATTCGCTTCGGCTCTTTCTTTCTCTAATGATTTTCTCAATTGAGTCTGTTCTTTGAGCTGTGATTCTTGCTTTGATAGCTTCGTCTCCAGTGTTTTCAGTTGCTGTACAAGCACTTTCTCAGAATCATTTGTGGTCTTCAAAGAATCTTTCAACTCAATATTTTCATCCCTGAGCTCCTTAAGGGTATCTTCAAGTTTATGCAATGTTGATTCATATTCAGATTCCTTAGCTTTTAATTTCTTAATCATTGTACTGTGTTTCAATTCCTTATGTGATAGCTCTTCACCTTCTTTCAATAGCTGTGCTATCTTTTCATCTTGCTCTTTCAACTTATGCTCAACGACACTATTCGATGTACTACCAAATGTCACCGGTGTTGACTGTAAATCCTTGACTTTATTGAGTAGTGATGATTTCTCCTCAGTTAGCGATTTGTTATTCATCTCCAAATCTTTGAACTTCAGGTCAACTTCCGTTAGCAACTTCAGCAACTCGTCATGTGCTAAATCTTTAAAATTCACTGGTATGAGGCTCTGGACGGGAGATGGTTCTGGAGTTTGATCCTGAGAAACCGCTGTTGATAAGGTAGACGCGGATGGAAGAGTCGTGCTGCTGAGATCGATTAAAGGACGGGCACTTTCAATAGATGATCTGGAAGTTGCGGTTTCTAATTCAAGGGTTTTCCTTGAGACCTTTCTCTTTGGTTTCCCTGCTGCCAATGCTAACCTTTCTTGTAGTGTTAATCTTTTCTTTGGAGCAGGTCCTGGAGTCGGCTCTGGGGTGGTTTCTTGAGATTTCTCTTTTGTCTGTTCCTTCAAGTCTTCTTTCAGGGTGTCTTCTTTAGTATTTTGATCGTTCTCCTTGGTGCAATTTTGCGTATCAACTTGTCCTTCTCTCTTCTCTGGCACTATGTTCTCTACTATAGCGGTCGACACTTGTTCGTCTGGCAGTCCTTGAAGGTCGGCATTCATTGCTTCAGGAGCATCAATTGATTCAGGTCCCTTTCCTTCCGTACTTCCTTGATCAATGGCAGTCTCTTCTACCACCTTGGTGAATTCCCTCTGTGCTTGATCAGCACTTTCACTAACCACTTGATCATTCGAAACAGCCTCGATCACAGGATCATTCTCCACCACGCTGTCTGCATTTTCCGTCACCGCAGCGTGGTTCGCATTCTTCTTCTGTTTGGCTGACTTCTTCTTCGACATCGCTGCGAGTAGACAACTTTAATTCTGAAACACAACCTATAATCTGATCCCCAAATACATTTTTTGACCTCTTTGTTTATTTATTGACATTTGTCTTCGATTTGACGTGTCCAAACAAAAACATCACATGATTATCACATGCAAACCCCGTCGCTCCTAATTTTGACTTTCGTGGTACTCGGCCTTAAAACCACGTCGCTATGTATAGTGTTATCGCCGAGTATATCCGCAAATAATAATTAATTAAAAGGTTTGCCTGATTTCTGCAATCTGATCAACGAAACAGGTCCCAAACTATATTAGAGAAATAGCACATTCTCAGCACAGCCCTGTCGAGCATTTAGAGATCAGTCCCTGTTTTAAAGGCGTTGTTATACTGCTTTCGCCATTGTTTGGACGTTTTTTGCCATCTGCTGTTTCATTAGTAAAGAATCAACCATCAAGATTCAGCACGCTCATTTTCCCACCAAGTTTACGCAATGGACCCTAGAGGAAGCATCAGCTCGGTTGAGAATGCAGGCTATGCCACAGATAACAAGAAAAAGAGAAAGAGAGTGTCATATACTTGTTCGTCATGCCGTGCCAGAAAGATCAAATGTGATCAAGGAAGACCCTGTTCCGCGTGTTTGAAGAAGAAGATTCCTGCCAGTTTATGTATCTATGAAGACACCCCTTTCCTACCTCCTCCAGAAGCTGCTAAGGACCCTCACCAGGTCATTCTGGTGCTGAGTGAGGAGAATAGGAGATTGAGAGCACAAGTAAAACAAATAAAGAAGGAGACAATGTTACCAAGATCATCAAGAACAAAGAAATTCGAAGATCCTAACCTCAACAGAATTGTCAAACGACATGAAGTATTGACAATCAGGAAAAACAGAATGATCTACAATGGGCCAACCAATTGGAGAGCTTTGTGGGATAGTAACAAGGAATATAAGGAGATTGTTGATACCGCTAAGAATTTGGTGACAAATGCTAAGAAAGAATGGAGAATTGAAAAAGAGATCAAAAAGATAACCTCTGAGGAATACAAACACATTGAAGGTGGCACTCCACAGTTATTATTGAAAGGTTTGAGTGACTATTTACCTGACTATTACACTGTCAAAGAATATTTAACCATTTATACTAGAAGTTATATGTATGCCTCTATTCCAATTGTGGACAAAGATATGTTGATGGAGGATTTCCATGAGATCTTTGAAAAAGAATTCAGCTCCTCCAATAAGATTAAATTCAATATCAAGAACAAAACCATTGATTATGCTAAGATTGCTGTCATTCTACTATGTACCAAATTAACCATCACTATCAAGAATTTAGCAACCACTGAATCTGAAGGTAAAGGTAATTTGTATGATGAGAATGATAGTTTGATTCGCTATGCAGAAAGATTATTAGACTTTTCCAAATACATTGTTAAAGCCAACTTACCCTCTTTACAAACTTTGATCTTATTGTTCCATATAAAGAGAATTAGTCCTGTTGAAAGTGATGGTGCTGGTGATGGTAGTAACAGTATCATGGCATTCAAGACAGCATTAAGTATGGCTCTGATCATGGGTTTGAACAGAAACATCCCAACTTTACATGCAGATCAACCGCCAAGAGTCATTAAACTGTTACAAGATATTTGGATGTTATTGTTGGCTTTTGATTCATCTATGTCATTTGCCCAAGGTATTCCATTAGGTATTAGTGATGAATTCATTGATTATAGTTATTTGAACCTTGATGATCCTTGTGTTCAATATTCAATCAATATCAGAAACGTTTCAAAGTTGTTGAATCGTACTGAGAATTGTACAGTTGGTGAAGTGATAGAAGTTATTACGGGTTTGCAAGAACTTGAAAAGGATGAACCATTGTCTAAAGTTGTTGGATCCCTGAGAAGATCTGATGATTTCATCAAGGGATTTGCAACTGTTAATTATGTTGAGTCAAGACTAGTCGTAGCTTTTGCTTTACATGTCTTATATGAAATGTTATATTTGAGTTTTGAATCTGGTGATCCTGCAAGAGAAGAATATTATAATGGATCAATGAAATATGGTTCCTTAACAGTGATACATATGATTGAATTGTTATCAAGATTGAACACCAAGATCTTAGATACTGAAGGAAACTTATTACCAGAAGAATACAAAGCAAAGTTATACAACATAGTTGAAATCTCAATTGCATTGAATTCATTATCAAGAATAGTGTTTTTGAAAACATTTGTGAGCCTATGTTACAACGTCTTGGAGAGAATAAAAGTAAATGCCAAAACGAAGAAACCTGGAGTTGAAAAACAACCAAGATTAAAAATGAATGACTTTGAGACTTTTGATATCAAGCAGAATACGTCTGCAATTGCAATAGCTGTTAGATCACCATCTGTATTACATGCTTTATTAGGATTGGTTTGTAAACAATTGTTATATCTTCACAATGAATCATTTGGTAAAGTGTTTGGGTTCAACTTCTGCTTATATGCAGTCATCTCATTATTCAAATACTTCAACAATCTATTGACTAGAATCTTGTCAAAGGATCAATTGGAAGCCACCATCAATCCAGAAACACCAGCAGTTATCTGTGGTGGTGAAAATGGTGACGAATGTAGTGTCGGAATGACTGTTAATACAATTCAGAATTCAAGCTTTCAAAATCATTTAAATAAAGATAAGATTGATGGTATCTCCCAGAATCACAAAGACCAACAGGAACCAGCATCATTCCCAAATCCAAACTACAACAATGGTTATTTGAACTTATCAAACATCCCAAGTCTAGCATCACCAGGAAGCACTCCACTACCAAGACAAAACTCCTCTGCTCAATCCGTTTATGGCTCAACTCCAGTCTCAACTACCGCAACATCAACTCCTCCGGATTCATTGAATGGATATGCTTATGATTTCTTCGAATGGAAGAACAAACCAGTTGATGATCTTTTCCAAAACATCTTGATGAATGATGCATTATTTACAATGGATAGTAGTAATTCAAGTCAATCATTTAACTGGTTGAATGCAAATGAAATACTAAGTACTAGTGGAATTCAATTGAAGTCATCAGTTCCTCCTCAAGCTCCTGCTCCACAAGATCCACAGTCAAAGAAGAATTCATTCTTATGATTTACATTTTCGTCTTTGTTTTATAGCTTATGGTTTATGGTCTATTGGTTTATGAACGTGTTTTTACTTTCTATAAAAAAAAGAATGTACAATATCTTAAACCGGCGCGTACTCTACAAGGACAACATAAAGCACCAGTAGTCGAAGCACTCGGAACTTCCAACGTATTGAACCTCTGTCGGCCTTCGATCTCACCGCACAACGACATACGAAGAAGCAAAAAATATAATGAAGGATGCGAGGTTCGAACTCGCGCGGACAACTGTCCAGTAGATCTTAAGTCTACCGCCTTAGACCACTCGGCCAACCCTCCTAATGGATACTTCTCCAAAACCGTTGTTTGCTCAGTTATTCCCTAGCGCATCACGTGATAATTAAGATTTTTCAATATTGCAGTGCCCCAGATTTGTATAAGGAATCAAGAAAAGACATGATTGTAAGAATCCAGTCATTGCATATGCGTTTGAGCAGGTCTCACCTTCGTCTGTGGTGTTCTATGTCCTTTTAGATCACTTGTCAGGCTCCATCGACTCTTGATTTGGAATATGGATTTCCGCGAATCGAAACCTGTGACTGTGACTGCTTTTTTGGGAAACACACGCAAATTCTCCCAAACAACGCACAAAATCGCGATTTTTCAAGATAACAGTAAAAATAACCCACACACCTTACACTGTGGAATCGCGAACTTGTTGGATTGTACACTCTGAAATTTTTTTTTGTTAATATGAGAACGGATTCTAAAGACCTCTCTTTTAGTTGGATTACTATCAAAGCATCAGTTCAAAATGGTATGTTCTTTGCGCAGAATAGCAAAGGAATGAAGAAGAAGGAACCACTCAAGGAACCACTCAGGGAACCACACATATACACATCATCCAGTCCAGTTTCAAGCACATCTTAGCGTTCATCAATTATTAAAGTGTTGAAAAGAAATTACTCTAAGCCACGAGTCCATCGTATTTTATATCGTGCCATCATCAATCAGGTATTATCAAATAAAATTACTCATTCAGATCAGATCCTAGGGACTCACCTTATCAGATCCAATACATCACAAATGTCCCAATGGATAATATTTCACTTACACAACAAACACTCAACAACTTAGACCCTATGAACCCAGACCCTTCCAAATCATTCCTAAATGCTACCAGATACAAACTACAAGAATAACATATACTAACAGCCCTCAACAGTCTTCAAAAGCCCAAAATCCTATGCGTGAATTGAAAATTGAAAAATTAGTCTTAAACATCTCCGTTGGTGAATCCGGTGATCGTTTGACTAGAGCTTCAAAAGTTTTAGAACAATTATCTGGTCAAACCCCAGTCCAATCCAAAGCTAGATACACTGTCAGAACCTTCGGTATCAGAAGAAACGAAAAAATTGCTGTCCATGTCACCGTCAGAGGTCCAAAAGCTGAAGAAATCTTAGAACGTGGTTTAAAAGTTAAAGAATATCAATTAAGAGACAAGAACTTCAGTGCTACTGGTAACTTCGGTTTCGGTATTGACGAACATATTGATTTAGGTATCAAATATGACCCAGGTATCGGTATTTACGGTATGGATTTCTACGTTGTTTTAGGTAGACCAGGTAACAGAGTTGCTAGAAGAAAACATGCTAAAGCCGTTGTTGGTAACGCTCACAAAACTTCTAAAGAAGACACCATCCAATGGTTCAAACAAAAATACGATGCTGATGTCTTAAACAAATAGATAGTGTCAAAAGAAATTTTTCATGTTTGTATTTAATATAAGGAGAGATTCAAAAGAGATTTGGGTTTGTTAATATGATCATGTAGTTGGTTTAATAATATGTTTCTGTTCTTCAATCATTGTAATCTCTCTACAACTGTTTCGTATTTATCCATATATACTTCCTAATAAATACAACCACATTAACAGTACACAATATACTCTAATGTCATGTGAAACATAAAACTCCTAAAATCAAAACAATATGACTAGAAAAAAACCAAAATAAAAACATTAAACCAACATAATAAACAAAGGAATGTGTAAATCTATTAATCATACCCTTAGCCTATGTACCGATTGTCAAAAATTACCCCATCACTTTTCATAAAATCACTCAGAGATGTATCCATAATCATCATCTCTTGCAAAACTTGGAACTCTATCCAATCCAACCTGATAAATGTCACTAAACTTCAGGCCTTCTCTTTCACTATCATCAATACCAACGTCGTTATTAATCTGGTCAAAATCGTCTAACCAATCAACAGTAGTATTCAAATATTCATCCTTGTTCTCTTCAATATATTCAGATAACTCATTAATTAAATCATCATCAATCTTAGTTAACAGCACTTCTAACTGAACTTCTTCTAAGCCTTTGAACCTTGGGAAATCGGTGAACTCCTGGATGATCAAAAACATGTAAAAAATAATGGAATTCAAACCTCTCAAATAACCAACATCTGGTTCATTAGGGAACTTAGGAGGATATCTTATCTTTGAAACATCATCGATCTCATTTCTGTAATTAGGTGTCACACATTGTGCAAAATCAATGATATGAATCTCCATTGATTTGGAATCCTCAGAGTCATAAATAAACAGCAACGAAGATCCATAAAATCTATAACTTTTCAAGCATATAACTGATTTGAATAACTCATTCAATTTGGAAATGATAATTGGAACCTTAACAATAATAGAATATAAAGAAACACCATCATACAAATATCTTAAAATCGAACAAACAAACTCAAATCCAATCTTGATATTTCTTCCAAAATATTTATCTTTAGAAATGAACTTATCTGACTTGGAATCATAACTTTGCATCCCACAGATTCTGACACCTAACCTTCTTGATGTTGTCAATTTACATTTCTTTCTCTGAGATTGTTTCTTCTTGGAATTAGCTTCAACACCGTATTGTCTGGTTCCCATTTTCAAATCAAGGACACAAGGTCTTTTCATTCCATTTGTGAGATCTTCTAATAGAATAAATCTTTCAATTCGGTGAACCTTCCTGTAGCTTGATGATGGTCTAGATGGCATGATCAATGGCGACACCACATCTGATAGTGAATCCTCATTTCCTGATTGTAATGGGGTTTTTAATGTTTGTTTAGATTGTGGATCTTGTTCCATATCATCCATCACGAAGATAGAATCTGAATCAGATCTTTGTAATTTTCTAACTGATTTCAATTCACCGTCATATTCATCTTCAACGGCTATCTCATTATCCTGATGTTGCTGATCCTGCTGTTGTTGATCGTTCGTTTGGTCTGGATTGTTCTCAGCACCTTGCAAGTTTATCATACTATTGAATGTCTTTTTCAGACCATTAGTAACCACCTTTGGTCTTTCAAGATCAGATGAACTGGCACTCATTCTCGCGGATCTATTCTTAACTCTTGGTGAGATCTTAGGTGATGTGGAATGTCTCAGGTTCTTATATCCAGCATTATATCTCTTTGAGCGAATTGGTGCAAACACCTCTTGTAGGACCTGTTCTTGTAGTTTTCTGTTGACTGTGGTAGAGCCTAACGAGTTTCTAATGGCAGGCGAAGCTCCTAAACGTGGTGAAATTTCAAGGTTGTTTCGTAGTCTTGGAGAATTGATCTCAGAGACAAACGAAGATGCAGGTGATGGTGCAGATGAAGAATATTGATCCCATAAAGATTCAGGAATGATGTGTTTGTTATCATCAAGAACGACTTCAGGTGGTAACTCTTCATTATATGATGTTGATAGTTTGATCTTTGGCTGTTGATGTGGTGTGGTATGATGTATTTCTTCTTCACTGATTGGATGCAGCACAGGAGAATTTAAGTTCAGAGAATTCTGATTCAATTCATCATAATAATAATTATCATCATTATCCCCGTTATCTTCCACTATAGTGGTATATCTGACATTCAACACACCAATGTATTTAGGCATGAACTTCAAGATGTCTTCATGATTCTGTTCTATTGTCTCATACCAATTGTTTTCTCTATTAACTAATGCTTTGCAAACAGCACGTTCACTGAATCTGAAGATAGCAGTATGTCCACCAACTTTATTGTTGAATGGCGTTAATTCAACAGCTAGGGAGAACTTCTCATCATCATCATCATCGTCCTGATCTAATCCATCATGTTCACCGAATTGACCTTCGTCAGCGCCACTAACTTCATTTTTTTCATATTCTTCGACGCTTGATTGATGTTGTGATTTGTTATCGCCAATCTCGAGATTTTCTTTCAAATGTCTCTTCCCCTGTGTTTGACCCTTAGGAATGTATGTTGCACTGGACAATGGCTCAACTAGTGCGACTTTTTCAGAAGAACCTTCGAGTACGTCGAGTGGAACAATCGAGGCCTGGTGTATCTTTGTATAGCTTGGTTCGTCGAAAGATGCTTGCAGTCCATCCTTGAGTTTTAGTGGTTCCAGCTCGTTGGACAGAGCATGTAGTGATTCCGTTGAGATGGTGGGTCTCTTACTTTTTCTGGCTGACGCGTGAACTGTGTGGTTGGATGAAGCTGTTGATGTATCTGATTGTATGGTTTCATCGTTTGTATTGCTATTGTTGTTGCTGGCATTGGTGTTATTGTTGTTGTTATCGTTTCTGAAAAGCCTGAGCGAATGTGCCGCTTTACGTCCCGTGAGCAGGGTGCTGTCCTTCTTGTCTTCCATTGATTCTTCCAGGCGGTTTAGCGGGGCATTGGCAGGTCTTGTGCGTGATAGTAGTGTGTTCACAGCCGCTGCCTTGTTGATGGTTGTTTGTTTGTTTGTTTGTTTGTTTGTTTGTTTTACTCGATCTTGAGAAAATTTGTATGTACCGGTTAGTGGCGCTGGTGGGAATATTTGAGGAGGGTAACTCAGTTAACTATGATATTTGCGCAGAACAGGAAGGAGTCGATGAGCCGGATACACGTTTATCAAGATGAGCTTGTTTCTGACATGTTCAGGATCCAAAGGTAACGTGTTAGTGTTTACATTTGTGTGGGTGCGTGAATCTGGAGGAGAAGGTACTTGTTCGTGTTCGGTGGCTGAGAATGCACGCCATGTGTCACCTCGAGTATGTGCCATCTGTCAAACATCAACACTTGCGCTAACCACCCTAGACACTGCCGTTTCCACAAAAACTGGTCTGCACAACTTAATTCCAAGTCTATGCAGGCCCGCCTTTCAGCTGCTTCTCTTGATTAAGGTCCAGTCTTCAAACTTTGTTTACTCTAGAATACCTTATCTCTGTAACTTTTGTTAGTGCTGTTATTTACCTAGTTAATGTACTCCCTATTGTAAATTCTGTCCCTAAGAAATACGAAATTTGAAAAATCATCCAAAATGAAAAACTGAAAAGTTGGTGTGCATTGAACTAAATCATTGTGTAATAACACTGAGTCAATCCATGCTTTTCATCAGACGACTAAGTACAAAACCTGTCCAGGAGGCACAGACACAGATTGCTGATTATCTTCAGTACTTCAAAACAGCAAAGGATTTGAGGCCATTAGTTTACAGAACCAAGAATGCTTCAGAGTTGATATCTAGAGATTTATGGGATCCAGTTGAGAAGAGAAGAATCCTTCCTTTGAACCCACCATCCATCCCATCTATCAGAAAGCTAAATCTTGTCATCAACAACGCATCATCAGTTGAAGACCTATACGAAGTCAGAGACAAAATGATACAGTTAGCTTACAAGAAGATTAACTATACGTCCCCATCACATATCATCAACTACTTGGAGAAATCAGCTGAGTTGAACAAATTCCCACATGCTCTAACATTGATCTACTCAGAACCGTCTCTCGCACCATTATTAAACGTTGATGTTCTTGACGTGATCTTAACCTTCTTATACATCAACCCAAAGAAATCACTAGCCAACACATTAGAAAAGACAGGCATTGCATTAAAGAAAATCACTGAACGTAACCCAATCACCAACTTATTGAGATTGGCTATTCGTTTGAAATTCGAACCAGATGCTTCACCAGCTGGTATCGCTAAGAAGGTCAAGAATGATAGACCTGTTGAATTACCAATCTTAGATACCTCAAAGGCACCAGGTACATCAGCTTATCAATTGAACAAGAACAGAGTCCTATATTTAACTTTGAAACCAATTGAAGAAACCGTTGCTTATGCTGAAAAATACGCAGATATTCCAAATGTTAAGGACATCAAGAAATTTGTTCAAGAGTATGAAGCAATTGAAAAGAAACTAGATCTTGAAAACGCATTTTTGGCATTGAAGAACAAATCAGTTTTCGAAAAGCCAACCAAGGAAGGTGAAACTGAGGCAACCCAAGAAAAAGCTGAAGAATCCAGTTAATTGCATCAATAATGCAATGTCGATAGTGTTACATAAAATTCAAGCATATTTGAGATTCTTGAACAAATGAAATATTTAGTAAAAACCTTGTATATATGTGCATTCTATGAAACAGTCAATGAATGATTAAATGTAGCCTATACCTTACACTATGTGATATCTCCACATTAGTTCCATGGTTTAGATCCCACAAACAACACCCACACACCAAAAACCCATCACCAAATTTTTTCTGCTTTCTGATTCATCATGAGCTCGATATCTGAACATTCCCAGAACAATCTAACTGAAACTCCTCCAAGATGAGTGAAACCAAACAATTAACCAACAAGGAGCTCAAGGAGTTAAAGAAGAAGGAAAAATTGGAGAAAAGAGCTGCTCAGAAGGCTGCTGCAGGTATTCCTGCCAATCCACAAGCAGAAGGTGGTAAATCAAACAACCAACAACAAAAGAACAAGAAACAAGATGGTTCCAATAACTCACCTGCTACACCAACAGTGAAGAAACATAAGAAAGTCACACTATTCTCCCATCTAGAAACCAAAACACAGAGACAAGAAACTGCCTTAACAAACATTCAAATAAATAAATCAATTCATCCATCAGTTTTAAAATTAACTTTGAAATACTCATCATATACCATCGTTGGTTCAATTCCTCGTTGTACGGCCATGTTGGATACGTTCAAGACTGTCATTGAAGATTACAAAACACCGGAAAGCACGACATTGACCAGAAATTTGACAAATTATCTATCGTTACAGATTGACTATTTGAAAACTGCCAGACCACTAAGTGTTACTATGGGTAATGCTATTAGATGGTTAAAACAAGAGATTTCAGTTATACCTATAGATAGACTGGAATTAGAAGCCAAGGAAGAATTATTGGAAAAGATTGATTCATACATTAGAGAAAAGATCGAACTTTCTGATAAATTGATTATACAATCTTCATCAGTTCACATTTCTGATAATTCTACAATTTTGACCTTTGGTTACTCCAATGTTTTGAAAGAATTATTCTTATACAACCATGAGACTCTAAAGAAGAAATTTCAAGTCATCATTATTGATTCAAGACCTTTGTTTGAAGGTAAAAAGCTAGCTAAAGAACTCACAAATGCTGGAGTTAAAGTCAAATATTCATTGATCAATTCAATCTCTACTATTTTCCAAGATAATGATATTGATTTTGTCTTCCTTGGTGCACATGCTATGTTATCCAATGGTTTCTTATACTCGAGAGTTGGTACTGCTTTAATTGCAATGAAAGCTAAGAACAAAAACATCCCAGTATTGGTCTGCTGTGAAAGTATCAAGTTCTCAGATCGTGTTCAATTAGATTCAGTTACATTGAATGAATTGGGAGATCCAAATGAATTGATCGAACCAAAAGAACAAACCACTAAAGCATCAGATAACGTCGCATTGAAAGAATTTCTTGAAAATGTGGAGAAACAATCATCTCAACAACAGCAACAACAAAAGAAGAAAGGTCAGCAACAGCAGGAGAAGCAAGAAGAAAAACCAGAAGCCACAGGTTTACAAAACTGGGAAAATACTGATTATTTGAACATCTTGAACATCATGTATGATTTGACACCACCTGAATACATCCAGAAAATCATTACTGAAGTCGGTGCTTTGCCACCATCGTCTGTTCCTGTTATCTTAAGAGAGTACAAGAGTCAATAGACTTATATAATAGGTAAATAATGCACATGATTGGGATAATCGTGAACAATTCAGTAGTTGAACTTGTTATAACGGAATGACGTAACTGTGTTTCTGACTAAGCCAAATTTCAAATTTCTCCTTTCCCAAAAAAGAACTCGTCGAAAAAAGTCAAAACAAAAACAAATCAAAATCAATCAGTTGAAACAGGCGATAAAAGTGGGCTTTTCACATTGGAATTAACAGGGTTTAAAACAGTGGGCGCACAAAGAACAGGTCAGATGATGAAAGGGTTTAAGCAAAGGGTGAGTATGCCTTCCAACGCGACGAATTGCGTTCATTTTGGTGGAGAATGACCTGGTTTGAATTCCCCTTACTTAACACCTATCAAAGCGGGCAAACTAGTGGAATTCGTAAGATCAATGTATTGGACAAGGATCAATTGTACTAACTAAACTTCAACAGCTTTCAAGGAAAGCGTCTCTCAATTCTAAGAAGAAAGACAAGGATGAGACCAATGGTTCACAATCTACATCATCTGGATCCGCATCTCCATCATCACAGAAGAAATCATCCTTATCATCATTGAAAATTTCACCTTCTAATTCAACAAACAATTCAGCTAATTCATCCCCAAGAAACAGCATTTCTTCAAGCAGTACATCTCCTAAGAAACCACAGGGACAGCAACAACAACAACAACAACAATCGTCATCATCATCGTCATCATCACCACCACCATCTTCACAATCACAGCCTCAACAAGGTGTCAAGGTACCAAAACCACAACCACCAACCCTTCAACTCCAACCACAGCCATCCACTCCAAAACAACAACAGAATCAACAATTACAGAATCAGATTCAGCAATCACCACCAGATATCCATATAACTACTCCAACTCAAGAAGATATTAATATCACTAATAATGAACATATGATACATGATGTTGCTATCCCACGCTCATCTCATTCATTTGAAAGATTACCTTTGGTTTCTCCAGATATTGATTTGATTAAGACTCCACAACGTCATTCATCTTCTAGATTTGAACCATCTTCATATACTGAGATCCATATCTTGCCATCATTTGAAGAAGTTCCAATTGATAAGCAATTGGACTTATTTTTAATGAAGATTGAACAATGTAATATTTTGTTTGATTTCAATGATCCTTCATTTGATATTAGGGGTAAAGAAATCAAGAGACTTGCATTAAAGGACTTAATTGATTTCATATCATCAAATAGATTTCATATAACTGATGAAATGTATCAGAAAGTTGTTGAAATGTTCAAGAAGAATTTATTCAGACCGATCCCACCACCAGTTAATCCAGTTGGTGATATTTATGATCCCGATGAAGATGAACCTATTAACGAAATAGCATGGCCTCATATGCAACTAGTTTATGAATTTTTCTTGAGATTCATAGAAAGTCCAGATTTTAATCATACTGTTGCTAAACAATACGTGGATCATGAATTTGTTTTAAGATTGTTAGAATTGTTTGATAGTGAAGATCCAAGAGAACGTGATTGTTTGAAAACTACATTACATAGAATTTATGGTAAATTCTTGAGTTTAAGATCATTTATCAGAAGATCCATAAATAATGTCTTCTTGCAGTTTGTTTATGAAACTGAAAGATTCAATGGTATTGCTGAATTGTTAGAAATTTTGGGATCTATTATTAACGGGTTTGCATTACCTTTAAAAGAAGAACATAAGATTTTCCTGGTTCGTGTCTTGTTACCATTACATAAAGTCAAGTCGTTAACATTATATCATCCACAATTAGCATATTGTGTTGTTCAATTCTTAGAGAAAGATCCAATTTTAACAGAAGAAGTTATTATGGGATTATTAAGATTCTGGCCAAAAGTAAATTCTACAAAGGAAGTTATGTTTTTGAATGAAATTGAAGATATTTTTGAAGTTATTGAACCTTTAGAATTCCTGAAGATTGAAGTTCCATTATTTGTTCAATTAAGCAAATGCATAAGCTCACCACATTTCCAAGTTTCAGAAAAAGTACTATGTTATTGGAATAATGACTATTTCTTGAATCTAATCACGGAGAATTCTGAAGTTATACTACCAATTATATTCAGTTCGTTATATGAAATTTCCACATTGAATAAAGGGGGTAATCAATTAGATGATCTAGAAGGTAATGGACAGGCTGATTCTGAACTATTAGAGGATCCAATGAGTTCATCATCAACAACAAAATCATCATCAACATCATCATCATCGTTGAATTGGAACAGAACTATACATTCCTTAGCATATAACGCATTGAAAATATTCATGGATTCGAATCCAATATTATATGATCATTGTGTCTTATTATACCATCAATCCATAGAAGAGAACTCAAAGAATACAGAATTAAGAAAGACTAAATGGAGAGAATTAGAGGAATCTGTTCATAAGAAGAAATAGAGTATTAATTAGGAATTAACAAGTTCTAGACCCAAAACAAACTGTACAGGAATGACCGTCAAAATTATAAGTTATGAAAGTAAGAGACAATAGTTCCAATGTGTAGAACAATCAAATTATTCAATTCTTTTATATCAAGTACTGATCTGCCCTCAGAGTAGCGGTTCTATAATTCGTTTTTCATAATAAAACTTCAATATCGTGCTAATAGAAATCATCACAGGGAGAGTGTAACTGCATTGTCAATCACTATTGGCAATGAGATATAACGAGTTGAATAATCGGTGATCCATACAATTCTTGTAGGTATGGAAGGTTGAAAATATTGAAGAAACTGAAAAAATTTTCGTCAGCCAGAAAGTTCAAAGTAAGCCGCGAAACGCGAAACCGTTCATTTTTAAAAATAGATGACGTAAATGTAATCCTTGCCCTATCTGCACGTGACGTCAATTTACAACTTTCCTAATCGGGAAACTCGCGACCCTGCAAGTCACGTTTTTCGCGTTTTGTCTGTAATACGTGGTTGCTTTCTGGAGGTTTAAAATCCTCAATTTTTCAGTTGCTTTTGAAACAAGGACCATTTCACCAACGAAATAACCAAAAAGTAAGTCAAGAACCCCCTCCAACGACGCCCTGGGAACACTCAATTGCACAGACAGACACTAACACCGCATCGGCAGCACTCACTATGCACAGAACTTACTCCTTGAGAAACGCTAGAGCTCCAACTGCCTCAGACTTGCAATCTCCTCCACCTCCAGCCTCCACCACCAAATCTGGTAGATTCTTTGGTAAAGGTGGTATCGTCTCCTCCTTAAGAAGACAAACTGCTGGTAACTTTGGTCCAGAATTGTCCAGAAAGTTATCCACTTTAGTCAAAATCGAGAAGAACGT
Source organism: Komagataea pratensis (assembly GCA_003707865.2). Classification (NCBI taxonomy): domain Eukaryota; kingdom Fungi; phylum Ascomycota; class Saccharomycetes; order Phaffomycetales; family Wickerhamomycetaceae; genus Komagataea; species Komagataea pratensis. The sequence goes on from PPMA02000038.1 coordinate 28,403, forward strand.
TTTAAGGGGTATCGAAGTCGTTGCTAACGAAAGAAGAGAAGTTGCTAAACAATTATCCATCTGGGGTGAAGAAAACGATGATGATGTCTCTGATATCACTGACAAACTAGGTGTCTTAATCTACGAAATTGGTGAATTAGAAGACCAATTCATTGACAGATACGATCAATACAGATTGACCATCAAATCTATCAGAGATATCGAAGGTTCCGTGCAACCATCAAGAGACCGTAAACAAAGAATCACTGACAAGATTGCTTACTTGAAATACAAAGATCCACAATCTCCAAAGATTGTCGTCTTAGAACAAGAATTAGTTAGAGCTGAAGCTGAATCCTTAGTTGCTGAAGCCCAACTATCAAACATCACCAGAGAAAAATTGAAAACTGCCTTCAACTACCAATTTGATTCATTAAGAGAACACTCTGAAAAATTAGCTTTGATTGCTGGTTACGGTAAAGCCTTATTAGAATTATTAGATGATTCTCCAGTCACTCCAGGTGAAACCAGACCAGCATACGATGGTTACGAAGCCTCTAAACAAATCATCATTGATGCTGAAAATGCTTTAGCTTCATGGACTTTAGACCAAGCTCAAGTCAGACCAACTTTATCTATCAGAAGAACTGAAGAAGAATACGATGAAGAAGAAGACTTAACAGAAGAACAAAACTTGGCTGAACAAGAGTGGGCTGAAGAAGAAAGAGAAAAAGTTGCTGCTTAAGCAATTTGAAAAGGTCCCCATATTTCAATTTTTGAATCTGATTGTGTTTTTATTTGATCGACTCTTTATTTTTTTATAGTTTATCCTTCCTTTTGTTTTATTACTACTACATTGCAAATATGTACTATTTTATTTTTCATTGACTGAAAAAGGTCTTTCTCTATACACATTTTTATTATACTAATTTTTTTGAGCTTGTTTTTTTATATAGTCGTATGATTTTTATAATCTTTAATTAAAAGTATACTTGTTCTTATTGGAATTGTACAGTTTTCTTGTTAATCATCTCTTAATTGATACCTGCAACACTTCAATCTTCAATGGTGCAGCATCATATATTCTTCTTCTCATGTAATCATATCTCTGTTCAAATTTGACATCTTCTTCAGAAATCTCGATCACTTCACCTTCTTCTGGTATTCTCTGTTCATCTTCTTCCTCAGGTACAATTGGTTTCCCCTTTTCTTCATTATCCTTTGACACTTTCGGTGCCCTCACCATCAATCCTGCTTTCTCTCCCATCCCACTCCTTAGACCTTCGATCCAGGAAATACTAAATACAACTCTAATCTTCCATCCAGTCCCAGCAATATCACTCAGTATAAAGCTCAATGAATCTTTCCCCTGATTCTTGTTCAATTTCTCGTTTCTCAACTTCAAAATACCTATCGTTTCAACAACCAATAACTTCATTAAATCATCTTTGAAGACCGTCAGTATCTCCCTAATTTGGTTATTCGATAAGTAAACCTTCTGTGTTTTGCTCAGCTTTACCAGTCGAGTGTTATTCTGGACATTGATTGCCGATTGAAAGAATTCATTCTGTTGGTTACTTCTTGATTTCTGCAGATTTATCGTGAGTCTAACAGGTATTGTCAAAGACTTGTGAATTTTGAGGTATGTGAGTCTGGATAAAGGGGTCAGTATCTAAATATCCAACACCTGGAATAATACTATACTCACATTGGAGCCATTTGTTTTTATTTTGAGTGTTTTGCCGAAATGTGTCAACTATCAGTCGAAGGCGATGAGATAAAAGGTATAATTTTCAAAATCATAACAAAAAATCAAAAACTTTCAAGAACTCTGCACATCACATCAACCATCAAAACACTAAGAAACACCACGACCATGTCCGAAGAAGTAGCAAACCTCATCCAACAAGAACTAAAGAACACAGACATGTCCAAACTCCATCCATCAATCCCACCTCTACCGAAATCAGAGAATCCAAACGTCCCAGATAAACCAACATCAGATTTCACATATGCAGGAATAAATCTCTCAAAATACTCAGAAATCAACGATGAATCACTATCACTGTCAACCATATATACACTTCTTAAGAACGCATCACTCTCGATTGCAAAGGAGGTCAATGAGGAGAAATGGAAGGAAGTTAATGAAGTCATGAAACATAAGGTTGGTGAAATCAAAGATCTGATTGAGGCTCAGGATAATGAGATTGATGAAATTGGTAACAAGAGAAGAAAACTAGTTAGTGATTCAAGATCAACTTTGGAATATTTGGAAGAGAGAAGATTGGAGGCATTAAAGAAGATCGTAGAGATCAAGGCAGAGTCTATTAAAGTGCAGTTGGGAGAATGATTGATATCCACCAAACCCTCCGCAAATACCCAGAATAGAATCAAACAAGAAGGAGGATTACACATAATGTTAGTGTCAGTAATCATACTTCGGATGAATAGCAGTGGTCGCTATGATGGTACCTCAGAAAGACTATTCATTCAATATGAATATAGTTCTGAAACAGATTAATGATTTCCTTTGCATTTCATGGAATCGGCTAATCTAGCTATGGAACTCCGCAGGAAGTATTATCTGGATCTATACATACTCATCAAGTAGGTAAACTTGCTTTTTAACTCAATTGATACGAACATACAACAAATGTTTTTTGTAGTCATAAATTAATTCCCTTTCTTGGTCCTGAATTTATAGTCATGTATGATGTGCGCTTCATGTAGCAATAATCAAAATGATATAAGCCTGATACGTATTTCGATCAACAGCCAGGATCTGCACTGCCAATTATTCTTCATTTGTCAAACTGCCATATTTCATGTTCAATATTAGAAATAACATCAAGAATTTCTACCCAAACTTGTCCAACCGGCTCTGTCTCAATACTAATCAACAATAGCATTCAATAACTAGACCATGACATCTTAGAATGCTCTAATCAATCCATAATTACCAATTATGTACTTTAATGAATTCCACGTGATATACAGGCGGTGTATACGGCGATGTAATTTCATAGTATTTTTAAATTTCATGGTATTTTTAGATTTCTAGAATTTTAAATTCAGTTTATTTTTCTGAACTTAATATTTCTCAAATCAGCTTCTAACCTATATGATTCGATAGATACTATCCAGCTAAGCTCTATAGATAATACAAATCTAGATTTATTGAGCATTGTGTCAGTTTTTAACAATTTTTCTAATTATCTGTCAGCACTTAAACGATAACACCCAGACACCTATATACAGCCGAACCAAAAATCTCTTAACTTTGACACATTTTGAAGAATATTCCAGTGTCGAACAACAAAGAACCTTGTGTCCTGAGAGAATATCGCATGCAACGCCGACAGATTAACTCACAATGAGTAGGGTACTGGATTTATCGCAGCGAACCCAATCACAGTCATCGTTCAACAAATCATTCAATCATTCGAGAGACATGTCATCAACCTCCATAAATGATCAAACGAGAAGATTAGTGGATCAGTTCTATTCAAGCACAAATTCAGCAAAAAATAGCGGTAGCAGGACACAACATCAGCTGAATAGTGTTCAAGGAACAAGCACGCCAAATAGCTCACTGCGACCAAGTTTACACTCGAGGAATCTGTCTTCCGATGGGAGAGATCATTCGAGGTCGGTATCTAGGGATTTCCTGAGCAGTTCAGAAAGAATGAAAGTGCTGAATGATGCATTGAATATGAAAAAGGATCAAGATGCTGGGAATGGAGGATTCAATAATGAGGCATTGGTTGACAGAATCAGTGAATTACAGGATGAAGTGATGGAGACGGTGTCAGATGTCATTAATGATACGCAAGAGAAGTACGATTTTGATTTCAAAGAGATTCAGGATTTGAATTCGGAGATCACACTGTTGGAAAATAAGATCAAGAGTTATATTCTGATGATTGATGAGTTGATTAATACGATAGAGATCAAATTCAAGAAATTCTTGTATGAATTTTTGAACAATTTTTTGAAATATCTGAAAGTGCTGGATGTCCTACAACAAAAATTAGAAACACAACAAATTAAATTAAAGACAAATAAAGAGAAACTATCCAATTTGAATGAGAAGATCTCAATCATTGAGCAAAAGAACTCCAAAAACCTGAAGCTAATGAAACTAAGAAATAAATGCATCCTAATAATGACAGCAATTTTATCAACCGCGTTCATCATTTACTTACTAATCACTAAATACCTAAACTAATGCATCGAATTTTTTGAAGATATCTTCAACTGAAGTAGAACTTTCTATAGAACCATCTTTGAAACCATTGACGACAACAGTTGGTGTGACATGAATACCATTTTGTCTACCGACTTTAGTGAAGTATTTGACGTCATTAGTGACTGAATTACCACTATTATTTGGTTGATCTGATTTCTTAATGACTAAACCATCCAAGAATTCTTCTCTGGTGAATTTATAATCTTTGGAACCGTTGATAACAACATCGTAGATCTTTTCATAGATTTGAGTTCTTGTTAATTCTGAAGTCTCAGTGTCATAAAACTCAGTAACATGATCAAACAAACCATATGAGAACTTGTTAAATATCTCAGGTTGTAAACGAGCAACGACCAAACTGGCTTCATGCAACAGAGTAGAAGTTGGATGCCATGGCTGAATGTAGTTTCTGAAGACAATTTGAACCTGACCATTATATTTTGAATCTAAAGTTGGAAAGATCTCTTCATACCATTTCTTATACAATATGGCACTAAAACGACATGCGTAATCAAGGTAAACCTCAACAGTGTTTGCTGGTTTGGTGGATTGTGGAAAAATGTGAGATTTGTAGTATTTAGGTGCTAAAGCCATTGTAATTGAGTTTCAATCGATAAAGACTATGGATAATTGATGCAAAAAGGAGATAAAAATGCCTTTAAGCAACAAACCAAAAAAGTGGCTTTTTTTTGACGTAATTATATGAATTGTTACTACTTTAGGCGGATTGGCAAGGGCACACTGGACAATTTGTTCTATTGTACATTCTATTGATTGTGCTTACATAAAAATCAAGTAAGTTTCATAAAGTGTGCCCGTACCAAGTTTGAATTTCTCGATTCCATAAAAATAGTACAATTTGATACTCTTCAGTTGCTGATCGTAACGTCAATTGTTCACCCCTCTGAAGATGCTCCAGTTCGCACGCTCTCTGAGTTCAACCATTGCATCACCAGCCACTCGCTCGGCCACGATAACAACACCCGTTGTGTCGAACCTGTCACCATCTGTTACTAAAATCCAATTGGTACCTTCATATCCTGTCTACGTTGCCAGAGGTTCATTGTTATCACTGTACTCTTCCAATGTTCAGGGTCTATCAATCTCCAATTACTACTTACAGCCCTTGAGACGCATTGTTCAGGGATTTCACAGATTTAGATACGAAAGATTGGAATCTACAGTTCCTTCTACCGTGTTGATTTCAAGCTCCTTGAAGAATAAATCTAACTCTCATGTCTTGAAACTTGACGGGACTAGAGATTGGGCAATCTTACCGAGGGATGCTATATTGGCTTATATTGGTAACTCTTTGAGAGTTGATACTTTGGTGTTACCTAGTGTGATTAACAAGAAGATGAAATGGTATCAGGTTAGTAAAAGAGTTAAGACGGGTTTGGCTGGGCCATTGAGACCTGGTTATAGCTTAGTTACCGGACGTGGTGATTTGGTTGTTAGAGGTGAAGGTGAAATTTATGCTGTTGAATTGGCTAAGGATGAAGAGTTCTTGGTTAAACGAGGAAATGTTGTGGGGATTAGTGTGAATGGAGACCTTGCTGAATCTACTGAAGAGTATCAATTAAAGAAATTCATCCCAGAAGCTGAGAAAGTTAAAGTTGAAGAACTCATACCTACAGAAGACACCACCACCACCGATGTTGTTGAAACTAAGACTGATCCATTGAAACAGATCAAGGATGGTTGGAAATACGTCACCGGTAAAACCAGCTCATTCATCAAATTCGTTAATGAGAACTTACCATCAAATGATGAATTCATTAAGATCACTGGTCCAAGAAGTGTGTTGATCAAGAGTCAAATCTCACAACCAAACTTGTTCAAACTGAAAGAAGAAGAGAGTGTCTTGAGGAAGGAATAGATTCATACCGAAAAGTACATTACCGCACACTTGAACACTTATACCAATACATTCTGATATGAGTTCCTCTTATTATAAACCTACTTAGATAATTGTGTCTTTCTAAACCGCAAATGAATATTCAAACTATTTATTACATGTAGCCTGAGACGAATTCTGCAACAACTTATATGAAATCTATTCTCTACGCACTCTGAATATAGAATTAGGATAATGAGGTGCGGAAATGCAAAAGAACAGCCACCATATAAAAAAGGGCGCAAAAATTATAAGGGAAGAATAAATAAGAATAAAAAATTAACATCAACCTCAAAATAGTTTTAGTGAAACCTCAAAATAGGACAAACAACATAAAAATATAAAAATATAACTTTTCTTTTCTCTAATAAACGACACAGTTCCCCCAAATAGTAACAGATAACCATATTCCTTAATAGCCAAATGTATGAAGCAATAATAAACACAGTATAAAAAAAAATTAGTGATAAAAAATGAATGACTTCAAAAACGCATAAATGTATAAATAACGATATAAGTGGCTCACAAAAGATTTAAAGTTTTCAATTGACATTTGAAAAACCATAATTTCAACCACAAAAATAATCAACAACAAATTTGTAGTACCATGAACCACGAACAATGATAACATTGAAGCAACCAGTGGAGCTGGAAGTGTGAATTGTGAATGTAGAACACGATTCTGGACTGGGAACAGGCAAACAAAATCAAAAGTGATCAATAGCGTGAGCAGGTAAAACAACGAGGAAGAAGAATAAGAAGTTAAATGCACCGATGCTGAAAAAGTGAACCAACTATCAACTCATGATCTGAGTGAATAAAATTAATCAACCAAAGAAGGCCATGTGATAGCGAATGAGGAATTCATGAATAACAATATAATGTGATGAAATTGAAAACAAACCAGAAAACGGACTGCAGGAAACCAAACAATAGATGAGAAGAATCACAAGAAAAAGAAAGAATCATTAATATCATCTTTGAATTGTGCAGAATAAGCAATCATCATTAAACCGAAAAAATTAGAACAAACACAAACCATCTTATCACTTTGAAAGACAACAATCAATAGACTCAATAAACTCAATCATTCATAATCTCTAAATATTGGATTCCCAAACAGATCATATTGCAAAACAACGCCCCACGAATTACCACCTCCTGCACTGACTCCTAATGTTGTATTCCCAGAACTATTCGAATCTTCATTCGCACCAATCCCAACACCTGATTGTGGTTCATTAACAGCACCTGATCCAATAACGGGATTAGCAACACCTCCAGACCCAGCTGAAAATGTATAACTATCATCGTATTGATTTGGAGAAGACTGATAGAGTCCAGGACTCACGTCTCTTTTCAAGCGAAGGGATGGTGGTGTTGATGATGAAGAACTCAATTGTGGTTGACTATATATTGATGATGGTTGTTGATATTGGGTTTGTAATGAATATACCAGATGTGATGGATGGTTTGGATCTGTTGTTGATGATTGGTTCACTAGGGAGTCTGAATGATATGATTGTGGGATACTTGGTTGTTCCATGAATGAACTTGACGATGTAGTGAATGAAGATGTTGTGGACCCGGTGGAAACTCCAGGGTAGTTCAGTGAATAGTGCTGTGGTTGTTGTTGGTGTTGTTGATGTTGGTCACTACTTTGCATGAAGAACATTGATGGGTGAAGATTTGAGGGCTGTTGCTGGAGCATTGGGGAGTATGATTGCTGTTGTTGTTGTTGTTGATGTGGTGGTGGTGGTGGTGGCAGTGGTGACTGGTTGGCACCAGTCCTTGTTGGATCAACGATGTACTTGGACAACACTTTAGATAATGCTTCCTTCAAATGATCCCAATAGATGACTTTAACATCTTTTTCAATTCTTCTTGGTTTTGGATTGGAGAAATTCATAATCAAGTCAAACAAATCATGATATTCATCATTGGATTTGGAGATGGTTAATGGTTTGATGCTTTGCAAGTTTCTTCTGATTCTGTTCTTTTCTTCAACAGGGAATTTAGAATCCACCAAATGTTCCAACAATGAGATTAATTCCACTGAAGTGAGGTAGAATCTGCCACTCTTTCTCCAATAGATGCAACTGAGAACCGCAGAACCTGTTACATAATCCTCCTGGGCAATTGGCTTGAACTGAAGACTCAAGTGGTTATAATTTTGGACACAGTCGATCAAGACCAATCTTCTGGAATTTCTCAACTCTGTTTCTGTCCAGTTGGACGCCATGGAGTTGATATCGCCGCAGAAGTCGACAGTAACTTGAACGTTCGTGAGCATCTGGTGTGATGGGAGGTTGAGGGTGGAGGCCCTGACAAGTTTAGGCTGGGTGTATTGTTGTTGTTGTTGTTGTTGTTGTTGTTGTTGTTGTTGTTGTTGTTGTTGCGGCAGGACCTGGTGGAAGGAGGCATCGCTGAAGGATGCACTTTTCCAGATCTTGTTGGGCATAGTGAGGGTGGGATCGTCAGTGAAGGCGGTGAATTGATTGACAGCGGTGATTGTGGAAGTGGAAAGGGAAAGGGAAATAAGTGAATGCGTAATGATTTAAACTAGAACACAAACAGCCAACTCGTCGACAAGACAAACAAATTTAAACTGGAGTTCAGCACAACACAGTTCTTGTTTTTTTCACTTCTGCTGTATGTCTCAGATGCTGCTGAACGAGGAGGCATGCGTTGGAACGATAATGGCAGACGCTAATGCTAAGTTCTAACTCTAACTCTAACTCTATAACACCTAGGCACGGGTAGGTAGGTGCTGGCAGGTGACAGGAGCCTGGTGCAGCGGTATTGTTCTGCTGCTTCTGCTGGCGCGGTTGATGGGCCTGGACAGAAGTGAGCGAAGGAACTGCAAACAGTGGTTGGCTCCTGAAACAATGGGAGTTGGAAATTGGACCTGTGTGGATGATATGCCTGATGGCAGTAGTAGTGACTCTAAATGTTCAAACTTTATGGGGTATATGAAGTAGCGATAGTACACTGTAGAAAATAAAACAACAGTGATGTCTAGGAGGCTTCAAGGCAACGGCCGTGTTATGTCTTACAAAATCTCAAACTTTTACATCGAAGGATCTCAGTGTCCTTTTATATCAACTGCTTACTTGATATTAATTAGCCATGCCGAATAATTAATCAGTACCACTTTTTTTGCACTTCAGAAACTGTCACAGAACATTCCTCATGACATCGGTCATTCATCTTTAAATTTAGTGCAGAAAAGAAACTTTTGCACCTTTGCTGTTCGATATATGCGATGTAATGCAAGAAGTGTGCTCAGATACGTACAACAATATGCATATTAATGTGCATATGCTTTCGAGAAACTTTAATTTGTAGGCGTGTGAACTTTAAGAAATGCCGAATTTTACGGTACATCGATTCAGGAGAATTCAATTCAGGACCGAAAGACCTAAAAATCAGGAATCAGGATACTGGCTGTGTGATGGGCTATGCTTTGGCTCTTAGTCTTAGTTATGTGGGATTTAAGGTCACCAGTCTGAGTCTTGTGTCAAAAAGAAGCGATTATAGCAGCGCTGTTTTGATTTGGTATTGAATAGTGATTCAGATCGTAAAATTGTCGTCTACTTAACCATGAGTTAGGACCAGCCACATAGTTCCGTCATTCAACTCACTGTGCTGGTCGATCTCATCAAAGCACAAGCGGGCCAAACGCCTGATGTCTCTAAAATGGACATAGTTCAGCATATTCTCAAAACTGTTTGATTGATCTTTCTTTCCAATGAACGATCGCTGTTTTGATTAGGATCGATGAATTTTACATGTGCAGTCACTCGAACTCATTCAAGCCAGAATTCAGATGGGTAACGTCCATCATTGATTATTGTTTATCGTTTCTGCTTTTCGTGTAACCGTTGATGCTGAAGGCATGCGTCTGTTGATTTGAGACAAGTTGATGTACTTTCTGCTGATTTTTTCAGATCTGATACAGTGATAAGGGATGAAGTCCATAGAGGTTTCTTAGTTAGGAGAGTCAAGTGACGATCAATTACAGATATGTCAATTCATGGTTTCTGAACAGGAATGAAGTATAATGAGAAATTAGAATAAATCTTTTTTTTTACTATTATCGACATAAATTTGCTAGTACACAATGGCTGATCTTTATTCTTGGAACCACTGCTCCTTTTGATTAATAAGATTGACAGTGAAAAAAGAAAGTTGCATTCGAAACTTGAAAGTTTGTTATTACGGTTATGTATATGCAGTACTATAAGCTTTCTGTGTTCTTTCAAAAACCTTATAAGTTCATCTGCTTCATAGTGGTTTGACGGATCGTGAGTTTGTAGCCGCTCACGTTTATTCTTCGATGTTGATAAAGAACATGCTTAATTGGGTTCTCTACTTAATGCATTGCTCCAAGCACCAGGTCAATGTTCTCCCATAAGAAGCTGAATCTTCACCAATACTCTGCTGTTTACAAAATTTTAGTCATGGGTTTTGAAACTCTAGATAGATAAATCATACGTTTTCCAATACGTAGTAGGTCTTTGTAGGAAGAGCTAAACCCTAGACGACCACATGCCCGAGGAGCCTTCAACTGACGATTCATCTACCCATCAAGCCATCCAACACACCAGCCAAGTTTGCAAAAAACCAACCAAAACCATCACCAAACTGACCCGACTCTTAAACTGTGCTTCTTCAATTTGTTTGACAGAAAAACCTTATTTATATCTGGCTTATTAACATGATTCAATCGCAGTCAAAATAACGTTAGCCACACATTCAGGGGCTGTCCGTGGGCTCGTGGTAAGTTTAGTGGCTGGTCAGCGATCCTTTTGTTAAAACTTAACATGTTGTAGATTTTGTACTTCTGAATCTGGGGAAGAGCTTGTCCCTTTGACTGTTGAAACTTGGTATATGCTAATCGTGATTCGTTGCCTGATGACCATTGAGGCAATCAAACTGGATTGTGCGTAGTCTCTTCTTTTAGCAGGATAAAATTAAAGAAGAGCCAAAGAGAACAGAGACCCCGAAGAACGAGTTTAGAGTTTAGAAAGTAAATATACAAAAAAAACGCTTCCTTGATCCTACTTAAGGATAGTAGTCTTTCCTTTGTTTAATACACATGCCAATATGTTATGGATCGTACCAGAGACCCTTAATACCTTAACTTCCAGCGTGTGGACTGATTTGGTTGATAATGTCACCACTTTTCTGGATTGACATGAATATTACTGCCGACCATGGGGCAATCTCAATGTTGCTTTTGATTTGTGTAATGCTTCAAAGATTTAATGGGGGTTAAGAATAGCTAGTTGATGTGCCAAGCGCTATCGTCTAAACTCAGAGAAATGAAGGTTATTTTAGAGAGATCTAATTATAGCGTCAACAGGTATTATCGATCAATTCACCAAAAATGTCACCTCAAATCTGCTTGATCCCGACAAGTAACTTCCTACCTGGTTCTACGAAACCAAGACAGCTATCCTTTTCAAGAGCTGACGAGATCAAAAGACAGCTTCAGCAGGCAGTACCTGCTAGAGTCTATACTCTATAGTTCGAACAATGACCATGATCCCCAATTATAAAAATATAAAAACAGTGCGCACAGATTGTTCCATTGACGCGCTTTATGGGAAGTGAAGATTCCGTAGATGCAAAATAATGTACATGCTCGGGTAAAGTTACTCTGATCGACCTAATCTATCGGGCTAGATTTTTTGTCAGTTCGAGAAGTTGGCTATGATTTGGCTGGATTTAGAGCTGAAGAAATGTTATACCAATGATCAATCGCAGATCTCTTCCCACAAGGACCTAGTGACTTTGATGTCTATGATTTATTATACTGTTTCTTCAGGATTAATGGTCCTCAGTCTGGTATTCGAACCTGAACCACAATCTCCAACTCATATAGTTAGCATACATTTGTTCTAGAGACACAGATACAGATCGACTTACGGATCGAAGATACGTTTTGACGGAGATAAAATTTAGATGCATAACTACACGTCGTACAATTTAAGGAAGATGCATGAATATGCACAGTTAACAAGTTCGCTCACATGGATTTACAATAGAGCTCGATCCGCGGTTCCAAAGCCACATCCGAGTCTCCAACCTCAGAAGGCATTTTGTGTCAAATCCATGCATCTCTAGAATAGGCTTTAAGCTCGACGGGAATGAACAAACACTTGGGTTCACACCTTTTATTTAAGACTAAAAATTAAACTTGAAAGGCACTACTCCGACCCACAGTTACTCCTATCCCGACCCAGTGGGCAAAATTACTTAGTTCTACTATTAACTATCATCAAGATTAATTCAGCAATACATTTCTAAAAATAATCCAATTGATCACCATCACATGCCCCACTGTGTGATATGGTATGGAACGTTCATGTAAATTCAAGCAGACCAATTGTTCGATGAGGCACTGTAAATTGTAATATGTATGTACAGTCAAAATGGAGGTTGATTTGGTCCGGCGCACTTTAGCCCATTGTAATCATGTTGAGATGCGGTTTAAACTTTATACATCAACTTAACCCTCTGATGATAGATAGAGGAGTGCGGGCCGGTGGTATAAGTGAGTACTGTGCTGGAAGTCCAAGGAGGCTTCAGGGCAGTGCAGTGTTGCTTTCTTGAGGAAACTCATTGACTTGGTCGCTACGTAACCATGCAACTGCATTTCACTTTTGTTCAATGACCTTGTTTTGTAACTCGAAAGTCTATAATATCAATCGGGAAACTGACTCTCTCGTAATTAATTGGTTCTTGCTTATTTATTATGCTGTGTCCCAGAAATCCTGTTTTTTGGTAAAACAGAAGGTTCAATTATTATCAACAACAGCAGATGAGTAACCGTCGGGATCCGAAGAATAGTGTTAGTTACTAGCTTTGAACGCAGTAATCTTTGACAAAGCACTGAATTGGCTACATCACAAATCATTTCGGAATCATTATCAGTCATTAACGTAAACACACCCAAAGTCTATACACAAATCCATCAACTCCAACCACCTCTAAGAGTTTCTTCTCTTTCTCTTTGTCCCAGAAACAGGAGGGGTCCCATCATTGTTACTCTCATACTCCTCATCAGTTTTCTTCTGTAAGTGTCTGACAAACGTATGTGAACTCAAACTGAAAATTCTATCATCATCAGTGAACACCAACTTCTTTTTCAGATTACTGTTATTATTGCTGCTATGGTTCAGTCCACTCTTCGATTCGAACCCACGAACGATGTTACTGTTGTTGGATTCACTGAGGTACGTTGTTTCCTTCTGGAAGATTTCTTCTTCTATTTGAGTGATGTCTTTGTCGAGTTGTTTTTTCTTGAGGATGGCTTGCTGGAGCTGTTTCTTCAGCTTTTCGTATTCTTTCAGCTGGTCAGTCATTGTGGATGTGATGATGTGAGATATATAGTGCAGAAGTGCTGTCTAATATCCAGTTTTTCCATAGTGAGAACCGAAATCTTTGTTTACTTTCCAGAAGATACAAACTTTTGCAAAATCGCGAAAAAATCGAAAATATCAAAAAGAACGATTAAAGTGTCAAAAGAAACATCAACACTTCCCAAAACCCACACGTTTCCCTTGTAACCCCCTACAGATCAACCATGGCCGAGATAGTCACGATCGTCATCGAACATGGCTCCAACTGGACGCGTGCTGGTTTTTCTTCAAGCACTTTACCAGCCATCGTCATCCCTTCGCTTTATTCACAGAATGCTCAAGGTGATATAATAATCGGTGATGAAATCGAGGAATATCCACAGAATGAAGTCTTTACTATACTTAAAGACGGTGTTATTTACAACTGGGATGCGCTTGAGAAGTTATGGAGTTACATCTTTGAGAAATTGGCTGTTGATCCAAGTGAATATCCATTGACTATTGTTGAACCTGCATGGAATAGTAAGAAGAATAGATTAAGGTTAGCAGAATTGGCATTCAAGACTTTTGGAATCCCATTGTTGGATATTGTGAAGGCTCCTATTGCAACCAGTTACGGATTGGGTAAATCCACTAGTTTGATTATAGATATTGGTGCCTCAAGTGTAAGTATTACTCCTATAGTTGATGGTCAAATTATTGCAAAAGGTGCGATTCATTCTAAGTTTGCTGGTGATTTCATAAATTTGCACGTTTTGAATTATTTGAAATCAAAGTTTGATGTTGATGCATTTTATGGAAAGGACGGTACTACTAAATCTTATCAAAGAATTAAAGTCACCGAATTGATAAATGATTTCAAGAGTGCTATTTTGAGTATAAGTAACTTCCCAATTGTTAGTTCAAATGCTTATTTCAATGTCAATAATAAGCCATATCAATTACCAAATGAAAACGTTGTTGAAGTTGGTAAGGAACAGTTATTATTATCAGAACCTTTATTTCACCCATTACAACATCCATTATCAGGCATTGAGCTTCCACAAGATTCAACTATTGGTTTAATTGATTTGATCTTATCAAGTTTGAAGAAATCAGAAGCAAGCAAAGAAGTGTATGATAAACTATTAACTAACATTGTTCTAACTGGTGGTTCATCATTATTACCTGGTCTAGAAACAAGATTATTGAATGACTTATCTAGATTCTTACCAAAATTCATTGTTCAATCATTCACTAATCCAAATTTCATTGAAAGAGTCAACTCTAACTGGATCGGTGCCGGTATCTTAGACAGTATGAATTCATTTGAAGAAGGCGTTGTCAGTAGACTTGAATTCGAAGAAAAAGGTGAAGAAGTGATTAATGAGAAATTCAAATAGAGATATGCTCTTTGTATATTAGAAAATAAACTGTATTACTACTACAACTCTGTAATAATCATAAACGTCTCATAAAAATTGGCATATCGATAGAAATATATATAATATCTGATCACCAGTGACCAGATTCTTCTTCACCTGAAGTTTTCCAATCTCCAGCCAACCCCAGTTTTTGTCTCTTTGTGCTTCTCTCTTCATCATTATCTAAAGGTTGAATATTCTTTGTAATCAAGACACCTTGCGACAGCACCTTCTTACCCCATTCACTAGCTGCTGGATCACCAGTCTCATCTCTGCACTGTTTCAAGAATGGGATCAATGAAGTACCACCAGTACCCTTTTGCTCTTTCTTTTCGGCAGTCTTGGAGATACCGGATCTTAAAGTATTTGTTGATCCTGATTTCTTGTATAGTTTTGCCTGAAGAATGATATATCTGGTGACAATCTGAATATGTTTATCTCTAAATGATTTCAACATCGCAAGACATGCATCATAAGCCAATGTCAATTCTTTATTTTGTTTCTTAGTGACATATTCACGAGTGTTTGAAACCTGTGATAAATGTTCAAGGAACCTTCTATGTGGACCAGGCATATAATTTCTCATATCATTCATGAAGTTATTATTACCTGATTTACCTGATATGGAAGAACCTTCATTGAATTTAGCTGGTTTCTGACCAGTTGGATAATGTTCAACATTCAAAAAAATATCTAGTGTTTGAATTAATGAAGATTGAGCATTGGAACCACCAGCATATAATTTATAGGATTCTTCATCACCATACTTCAAACCATTTGGTAACCCAGAATCAGCCATGTTTGACCATCCTGCTAAGTACGGTCTAATTCTATAATAAAACGTATGAGGATCACACATTTCTTCCATTCTCATTAAAACTGAACCTAAATGATCAACACATTCAGCTAAACTTTGCAATGATTTTGTGACTTTCACAACATCATCATTTCTAATTGCCTTCAATGCATCTAAACCAGTACTGATACAACCAGCACCATTCTTTTCAAAATAAACAGAAACAAGGTAAAACCAACTCTCATCAATAGATCCAGTATATGTGTTAATTGTACTGATATTATCCAAATTATAGGCGTCTCCACTTTCATCATCCTCATCATCAATAATGGTCTTGAAATTCCAAAGCACTAACCCAGCATATGTTGCCAATGGAGGCACTTCCAATATATTACTAATCTCCAACAACGGCTTAGCGATACTCTGAGGTAGATGGTCTTTTGGCTGGTCCACACCCCAAACATAAGCATGTGTCAAGAAACACAAGATCGAGTATGCTCTTCTCAACTCTCTTTTATCACCACGCAATTGATCAATCTCCAAGACTGGCAATTTGTCAACCTGGGCTCTCACCTTCCGTGTTAATATCAATGGCGGTAAATGTGTGGCTAGCTTCTCCCATGGCGCATAGTATTTGCTGGTGAGTCTGTCCAGAGGGTGTTCGGCAGGAAGGAACCCTGTCTTGGACGAGACGTCGTAGTCTTCAGGAACAGGCAAATCAAGCATTTTGAATGGCGTTTTTGAGCCTCCCGCTTAAAACGTAAATAAAAGATGTTTGAAAATTCTCGAACAATAATAAAAAAAATATCACTCCATTTTTTTTTTGATTGTCTTCGCCTGATCACTGATCATATTTGTTCGGAGCCCCGCAGTGCTACGCAAGTTGTCACGTGAATATCACGTTTTGTCTGCCCTTTCTCACGGGCAAGAACTCCGAGTTTGGGCTTTTTCTACTGTTTGATAAACAGAAGATTCACTTCATTTGACACTTTGAGCCTATCAAATTCCCATAAACCAGGCACAATGGGGAAAATCACACGTGCCTTTGGCTGGGATGAGGCCGATATGCAGTCCTTTATTGCAATTAACCCGTTGGGGGATGAAGTGTCGCTGTATAAGACACAACCAGGCTATAGTGATGACGATATCCATAAATCTCATACAAGGAAAGGATTCAGTAATGTGGCATGTATTGACCATTCTCCGTTGGTCCCTGGTTTAGTTGCTGCCGGTCAAGACGATGGTGTTGTGAAAGTCTTCGATTTGCACCAGACGCATTCTGCAAGTTTGGAGATTAGAGCCAATGCTGGACAATCTGATCATGGTGCTTGTAACACTGTGAGTTTCAATACTCAGGGTTTATTGGCTACTGGTATGAGCAAGTCAAAGAAGAATGCACAACAGCAACATAATTTGTTGATTTATAACATCAATCATTATTCAAAGACATCAAATCAAGAATTACATCAACCAACATTTGCATATATCAATAACGAGACAGTTTATTCAAGTATTTTTTACAATGAGACGAATCTATTAGTTGGAAGTTCAAAATGTATAAGAGATATAGATATCAGAGTTTCATCTCCAGTTTTCCAGATTCAATCAAAAACGATATATGGAATCACACAAGATCCATACAATCAATTCAATTTTGCTGCTTTCAGTGAAGATGGTACCTTATCCATTTTCGATAGAAGAAAATTAACAAATGGTAACCCAGAACCAAGTTTATCATTTTCTAAATTATTAGGAGACACAACCAGAAGAAACAACTATTACTGTTTTAGATACAGTCCAACAAGAGGAGGAGAATTTGGGACTTCACATAATGGTGAACTGATAAGAAGATGGCAGATAGGCACTGTTCCTACCAATAAATATGATTCATTGTTTGTTTCAAGTGTCCTTGATGTGAAGACTAAATATGATCGAGTTATGTCGTTTGATTATTCTGAAGATCCAAATGGAAATATGAATCTGATATGTATGAGACAATCAGGTTCTGTGTTCAAGATGCCTGTCGTTGAAAGTGAAAAGAGTATCAAGTTTAACTCATTTAATGATTTGATAGTTACTGGTAATAGAGGAACTTGGGTTGAAAGTGTTGATGAAGTCATTGAAAAGGTTGAAAATGTGAACGTTAAGAAATACGATAATGAAAAAGATGATGATCTTGATTTCTTCAATCAATTTGGCCAGGATGATATCAGAGATACCGACAATGAAGATAGTGATGAAGAGGAAGATGATCAGGGTGCTGGTTTCTATGCTCCATCAGAGGTACTAGAGAATGATATTAGTGTTAAGATGAGAAAGAGAGCATACATGGGATATGGAACCAATTGTTTGAAGAATTTAGAAGTCATTGATAGTATAAAGAGTATAACAAGCAATGTGTTTTTGAGAAGTACATGGAAATGGCTTGAAATTGCACATAACTCATCAGCAAGTGGATTGATGAACTCCAGAGACTTGGACTTATCGTTTGAAGGTGTGTTGGGTATTTGGAAAGGAGTTGATACGTTACAAAGACAAGACCGTTTTGATTCAGATCTGAAAGAAGATTTTTTCAAACAACAAATTGAAGAGATTTTGAAAAGCAGAAGATCAAAGGCTATTACTATTGTGAAGAGTAACAAAGAACCACAAAGAAAGTTATGTATGATACTTGCTGGTTTCTATTTCAACAGTGAAGAACTAGAGCAGATATATCAGAGATTAATGAATAATGATCAATATACTAAAGCTGCTGGTTGGGCCGTTTTCATTGGTGATATTAAGAAAGCTGTTAAGATTTTGAGTTCTTCCAAGAACAGTAAATTGAAGTTGATAGCTACTGCAATTTCTGGTTATTTGGTTCAGAAACAGACTACCGATGATAATATCTGGAAGGATCAATGTCGTCAAATGTCATTGGAGTTATCAGATCCTTACTTGAAAGCCATCTTCGCATACATTGCTGATAATGACTGGTGGGTTGTCCTAGAAGAATCCTCGTTGCCATTAAGGGAAAGAATTGGTGTTGCATTACGTTGTTTATCAGATAAGGACTTGACTAACTTCTTGAACAAAGTTAGTGAAAGATATATCTTCAAAGGTGAGTTAGAAGGGCTAATCTTGACAGGTATTACTCCAAGAGGTATTGATTTATTGCAAAGTTATGTTGATAGAACCAGTGATGTTCAAACAGCCGCCATAATTACAAGTTTTGGATGCCCAAGATACTTTAAAGATGAAAGAGCAGATAGCTGGATACATTCATACAGAACTTTATTGAACTCATGGGGAATGTTCAGTCTTCGTGCTAAATTTGATGTCGAAAGAGCAAAATTATCAAGAACAACGGCTGGTAAACTCACCTTAAAACCAATTGATTCCCAAATCATGATCCAATGTATTAGATGTAACAAGAACATATCCAAACAATCCACAAAAGTTGTCTCTAAACTCAAAAGAGGTAATAACACCTTCAATCAGAACATCAAACAATCATTCATGTCAACCTGTCCACATTGCGGGTCTCCATTGCCTAAATGTGCTATCTGTTTGTTACCACTAGGTAAACCATTACCAAGAGATATTTCAGTTGAAAACACTGATTCTGTTAAATTGGAAGAGTTCAAACAATGGCCCAGTTTTTGTTTGACATGTAACCATGGTATGCATGCTGGTCATGCTGAGGAGTGGTTTCTCCAAAGCAATTACTGTCCTGTTCCTGGATGTTATTGTCGCTGTAATAACAAATGAAGTGTGAAAATAGTCTAGAAATTCGAATGAATTGCCTAAGATTTGTAGATACAGCTGCCTTGTGAAAGCAATAGTCATCTGATTTGAGGAGCTATTGACCTCAAACCTCAAAGCTCCATTTCTTGCTGAAATGCCCAACAAGGATCTGCGGAAAATGTACTAGAATTCACTTTCTGAACAGTACGTAATTGTTACTGACACCGGACAACATGATTTTGTTCATTTTTTAAGCTGTCAAGTCTCTGACGCAAAAAATACTTCTTCATTGAAGGGAGATCTTCCTCAGCATGCAGGCAAAAATACATTAATTATTTAGTATAATTGGATCCCCACAATACCGCATACATCTGGCCCATACCTGTAACCTGCTCAGCCAAATCTTAGAGTTCCAATAAATTCGCTATTTGGACTTCAGAAACATTAATAGTTGAGCAAAAATTTAAAAGGAACCTCCATCAGAGGACTGTCCAGTCATTCAACAAAACCCACCATTGATTCTCGGAATGCCAAAGAAGCGACTTACTAAGTACCATACGGCACGTGAATATCACGTATTCGCCAGATCGAGGAATTTTCGCGCATTTGTTTACTTTTTTGGCAATGAAAAAATGCCAACGAATGTTTGAGGTTTGATAAAGGAAACACCAGAAAACAAACCTTTGCACCGATCAGAAGTGTATTTTGAAAACATCCGCAGAGTTCTCGTGTTCTGTCGTTGCACCCGGGTATTTGAAGACCGAAATTGTCAACTAGACTGCACTGAAGGCACTGTTTCCCGTTTTTGTTTTTCATTGTTTTCCTGTTTTTTGATCCCACAATTTGTGTCTGTGGTTCTGATTTTTGTTACAGAGGGGCTGAATCGTTGAATCTGAAACTAGAGTTCGGCATTTAGACAGCATATTTGTTCGTTGGTTTGTTAAATTTCCATTCTTTACTTTCCTTTTCCCAACTGATCAGTGTTATTTGTTGTTGATTTTCATTAATAATCGTTCGAGATCATACCATCACCATCATGTCCGAACAAGTGGCACAAGAGATTCAGAAAAAGATCTTGAGGGAGAGAAACATCATTGTCGGTGCCTCCAACTTGAAGAAGAAGACTTCCAATGCTATAGTCATCCAGAAATGTAATAGCAATATCCAAGAAGCTCAACAAAACATTGATTATTTGAATGAAAGATTGAATCAATTAAAATTCCAGGATCAAGAACAACGTCAACAGCATGATCGTCCAAACGAAAATGCTGGCGTTTCTGCAAATACAATTGATTCTTTGAATAATGATAAAGTTGGACCTCCCACTGAGACAACTCCTGTCGAAGCCGCTTATTCAAGGCTTGACCTTGTCAAATATGATTGCCCGTCATTGGGTCAAAGAATTCAACATATGATCAACCAGTTGAATACTAAACTCAAGGTCGAACAAAAGTATTATGAAGCTAATGAAAAGCTATCCAAGATCTACCAAATGGACGGTGATAGAAGAATTAGTTCAGTTGCTGAAGATGGTAGAATCCAATCAAATCATAAGGTCCAACTTTTGAAGAAATCATTGAAGAGATATGAAGATATTAATATCAGTCTGGATCATGTCGCCCACACCGACGATGATAATGCCGAGAAGTTTAGAAGAAAGCCATTAGCTGGTACATTAACCATTGGTGTTAATTCCATCAGGGATATTGATCATATCGAATCACCAATGCTTTCAAGAAAAACTGAATCATACATTTCAATAAAAGTTGACGATGAGGAAAAGGCAAAGACTAAATTAAGTCGCAGTGACAAGTTTAATGAAGAGTTCAACTTGCACATTGAAAGAGGTAATGAGTTAGAAATAACTGTCTATGATAAGGTCTCTGGTTCATTTGTTCCTGTTGCTATTGCCTGGTTCCTAATTTCGGATATTGCTGAAGAAATCAGAAAGAAGAAAGTTGGTCAATCAGGTATTGGTTGGGTCAGTGCATCCAGAATTCAGAACAATGGTGCTAACGTAGGTTCAACTCATACAAACACCACTGATAACTTCACCATTAATCAGAAAGAAGATAATGTTTCAAATTCCAAGGATCCTATAAGAACAAGCTCATGGTATATTATGGAACCATCTGGTCAAATTCTGTTAACTTTAGGATTCACAAAATCAACAACTCCAAACAAGAAGACACTGTTAGGTGGTTTACACCGTCATGGTGCTATTAGAAAGAGGGATGAAGAAGTCTTCGAACAGCATGGTCACCAATTTGTCCAGAAACAGTTCTACTCAATCATGCGTTGTGCTTTATGTGGTGATTTCCTACCTTATAATGGTTATCAATGTCAGGATTGTAAATTCTTGTGTCATAAGAGATGTTATGAGAAAGTTATTACCAAGTGTATTTCAAAATCATCCACAGATATTGATCCAGATGAATTGAAAATCAACCATAAGATTCCACATAGGTTTCAGCATGTTTCAAATAAAGGCACCAATTGGTGTTGTCATTGTGGTTACCTATTGCCATGGGGTAGAAAGAATGTGTTGAAATGTCAAGAGTGTGATGCTATGTGTCATGTCCAATGTTCCCATTTGGTCCCAGATTTCTGTGGAATGTCTATGGAAACAGCCAATGAAATTTTGAAAGCCATTAAGTCAACGGAAGGCACAAGAAAGAGACAGGTTTTGGAATACAATAATAGAAAATCTGGCACTTCATTATCTTCTTCAACAGTGGTGAATTCACTAAAATCAAAGGAATTACCACCATCTCCTTCATTGAAGAAACTATCATCAGGCACCACCACAACTGATACCTCGTCAATGGTATCTGCGCTGCAAGAGAAACAACTCTCCTCAGAGTTACCTACACAATCATTACATCAACAACAGCATCCTATTCAAGGTGCCATTCCTCAAAGAAGACCACCACCGTCAGCACAAGACAATTACTCAGCTTCATCTCAAACTTCCTTGTTAGATCCCAGAGCACAGGAATCTCAACAGCAAGATTCCCTTGAAGAAAAACAGAGAAGAGTTGAAGAACAGCGCCAATTACAAGAGAAACAATATGCTGAAGAAAGAAGACAACACGTCCTAGATGAGCAACAAGCTAATGCAGATAGATTGGAAGAAGAACATCTAATACAACAAGAACAAGATGCTTTGAGACAGCAACAAGAGTATGATGAACAACAATATTACCTACAGCAACAGCAACAATTAGCTCAACAACAGTATCAAGATGAAAATTTCTTGACCCCGCAAGATACCTCCTTCCAACAAGATTATGATGAAGACAACCAAGCCCAATCACGTACTTCTGATTATTCAAATAGGCAATCATTAGAACTTGCCAAAGCTCAAGAAATACAGCAACAGAGTACACCAACTACACTTGAAACTTTACAAAAGAAGAAGAGTGCACATACTGGTTCCCATCATTCACATAAACGTCATCGTCCAAAAATTGGTCTAGATGATTTCAATTTTATTGCTGTGTTAGGTAGAGGTAACTTTGGTAAAGTTATGTTGGGTAGATCACACCGTACTAAACACTTATGTGCTGTTAAGATTTTGAAGAAAGATATGATTATTGATAACAGTGAAATTCAATCAATGCAAGCTGAAAAGGAAGTTTTCTTGATTGCCAATAGAGAACAACATCCGTTCTTGACCAATCTACATTGTTCATTTCAAACTGCTAATAGAATTTATTTTGTTATGGAATATGTTTCTGGTGGTGATTTAATGTGGCATGTTCAACAAGGTAATTTCTCACTGAGAAGAGCCAAATTCTATGCAGCAGAAGTGCTATTGGCATTGAAATATTTACATGAGAATGGTATTGTTTATCGTGATTTGAAGTTGGATAACATCATGCTAAGCACCGAAGGCCATATCAAATTAGCAGATTATGGTTTATGTAAACCAGATATGTGGTATGGTAAGACAACAAATACTTTCTGTGGTACACCTGAATTTATGGCTCCTGAGATCTTGAAAGAACAAAACTATACAAGAGCAGTTGATTGGTGGGCATTTGGTGTTTTGGTTTATCAAATGCTGTTGGGTAAATCACCATTCAGAGGTGATGATGAAGATGAAGTTTTCAATGCCATCTTAGCAGATGAGCCATTATTTCCAATTCAAATGGCAAGTGAAGCAGTTGGATTATTACAATCATTATTAGACAAGAACCCACAGACAAGATTAGGTTCAGGACCAAGAGATGCAGAAGAAATAATGGAACATCCATACTTTGGTAATATTGACTTTGATGAGATCTTGAACTTGAGAGTACCACCACCATATATTCCAGAAGTCAAATCAGAAGAAGATGTTTCATTCTTTGATAAAGACTTCACTACTGAAGTCCCTAGATTAACGCCAGTTAATTCAGTTCTAGATTCTGCAACACAAGCACAATTTAGAGGTTTCAGCTATGTTAATGAATTATCTGGGTTATGATGATGATATTAGAGATGAGTAATGAAGAGTTAGAAAGAAGGACTAGTTTATAAAAAATAAGGAGAAGTGAGGAGAATAGTATGTGTGCGATTAATTTTTTATTTTGTTATTGATTTAGATCCTTTTATTAGTTTAATTATATATTTGTTAAAGTTTATGTTTGTTCGTAGTTTCTTGTGAAGATTGGATTATCGTTCGCCACTGGAAGTGGTACCTTGGGAGCTCGATATTGAAAGACTATGTATTCTTTGGATGACTGTATATGTTAGCTATAGTTAAAACCTAATCTTCGTTGTATTACAGGCCTGGCATTAGGATAGCTGGAGAAGTATCCCTTGATTGATTAAGTATTGGCCCAATGATCGAGGATGGAGAATAGATAAATTGGAATGTAGTTCTGGTGATGAATGTTGAAATTGATGATTGATGATTGACTCAGATCATAGTAAATGGGCTGATTTTCTGAAGATATGGACTCGATGTGAGTATCAAAACGTTGATGATATCTGGGAGTAGATGACTCGCTGAGTCACGACTAGCTGTAATTATATAACCTCAACAAAATGAATCCATTTCCCGTGCACTCACAGAAACAAGCTCCCTAAGAAACCTCACTTCTACTTCCAAAATCATAAGACGACTCTACCATACCACCAAAATCCTACCCCAAACTCCCATAAAAAAGGCCCACACACGAACATGAAATTTCATTGCCCAGTGCCACTCATTGAGCATCTTCTCCCGTTTCATGGATTTGTGTAGCAAAATGGTGGTTTTTATAACACATCTGCAACATCCTGTATAACAATCTGGAACAGTCTCACTTTTTGCAGAAGAGGCATCAACATGGGCATGGACTTGGAAAGAATAAGAATGGGAATTGCAGAATGGCGGCATGCGTATCGTGGTGGCGCAATGCAGTATCTTTGAGGGTGTCAGTGGTCGGTGGACCGAGGTTTGTAGACCGTGGTTCCGATGGGTCTTAGTCTCTTCCTGTGGTGTAGCTAAAACATGCAACTTCAGAGACAAGCACTGAACATCTCTAACTGTGAAAATATCCCAGCTCACTAGTACTTAGCTATCTGAATGTGTGCACTGCGGAGGGGAACTCACCTGCTTCCGCATCATGAATCTAGCTGGAACTTTTCTTCGAAACGATAGACATCAATTTTTCTTCAGAGAACACAACCTAAACATGGGATCTAGAGCCATGAACAGAGAAGGTCCATATAATCCAACTGCAATTGCGTTGCAGTGCTGGATCTAAAATCTGTATAATTGATTGCTGAAGCATTTCTTGCCTTATGGATATGACCCGCATTTGGGAACTGATAGAAGCGTCCACGATTTGTCACTAGAAGCATGCTAATTGAGAGAATATAGACTATAGTGCTCCGATCCAGTGGTATTCACTAAGTATATTGATTTGGGTTCAAACTCTTTGTTTTTCAGGATTTTGATAACTATTGTGGAGATTTGTTCGGTCCAATTAGATCTAACAGCTGATATTGGACAATATGATAGCCAAAATTGTTTCAATCGGGACCAAACCTGTTCCATTCAAATCCTACGATTAGTGGTAATGGCCTGATGCTGTCTATACTCCCTTTTCCTGTCTGGTGAGCCAGATATTGATTTAGATCCAGAACACTTTTTTTTTTTTCAATCTAAGGACATATATTGGTGTAACTATAAACTCAGTTGATGGTTAACGCTACTGGCTAACCTCTCGTATACTAAATCCTAGAACTTCACCAATACTGATACATAACCTGTATCATTAGAAGTAATAAGTATAAATTGCACACGAATAATGTGCCCAATCTGATATAATGTAAATGGAGAAAGAATGAAGACCTATGAATCGCAGAATTCGGCTTTTTTTTTTAATTCGGCACACATTGTGGCTAGAAACCAGTATTAAGTTATAATTTCAAGATGATGCGGTGGCTCAATGGTAGAGCTTTCGACTCCAGTTGGAATTCTCAGTGCAATCGAAGGGTTGCAGGTTCAATTCCTGTCCGTGTCATTCATTCTTTTTAATTTTTTATTTGAAGATTTTCTTTTTAGCTTTGGATTTAGTTACAAAATCAAGGATTCAAATTCAATTGATGAAATAGTTGAAGAAGACAGGGAAAAACTTCAAAAATTTCTTGGAAATCCTTACAAACCATTAAATGTCTCATGACAAACACCTTCGGAATATTAAGTACAGTGGCCGTGCTAAAATGTAAACAAAGACGCTCTCCAATTTGGTACTACTTCTTTTCAATTACTTATGTATTATGTAACATGTTGGAAAACAGGAAAACAGGTGACGCGGAGCTATGCTGCTGATTTGGCTGGTTAGACGTTGTTCTAATTTGGTGCTTATGAGTCAAGACTTAGCTATATTTAAGAGAGAGGCCTCTTCCAATACTTAGTAAGGACACGCCTTGATAGTGAAGAAGGTTCGAGAGTACGATGTCCTGGATATGGTTATATAACTCTATATAACTACTGACACAACCACTGCATCAATTAATCTCACTAAAGGGTAATTCACGTGATGTTTACGTAATTCCCACAATTTTCAGCCAATAGAAATACGCGAAAACGAATTTACTCAGATATCCATTGAAAAAAAAAAAGCCAAATTAAAAAGTCACAAATCGTGTACTTAACTTTCTTTGAAAGATAAACAAACATTAATTTTCCACAATGGTAAGTCTCTACATACATGGGACGGGCTGAATCTGATTCGGTGCTCAATTCTCCACTGAATGGTACCGTCTCGCCATTGCTTCATTTCCATGTGACTTCAATCAGGATCAACAACTAACAACAACAATAGTCTCTTTACACAACCATCTACAACACTTTAATCAAAAGAAACTCCGTCTACGTCGGTGTCATCTTTGCCTCTGCCTTTGCTTTTCAACCAGCTTTTGACAGTGCTGTCACCACCTTTTACGAAAACCACAACAAAGGTAAATTATGGAAAGACATCAAGGGTAAATATGTTGAAGGTGCTGGTGCTGATGACGAAGATGACGAATAGGTTCATTGAGAATCTTGTTTTTTAGTTTATTGCAATATTCAGAGATTTTATTAAAGAGTCGCTTTCTTAATTATGATTATATGTTACCTTTCAGTTATTTTTATATGTTATTGCCTTTTTTGATGGGGAAGATTCGAAACCCATTTGCATTTTTTATTAGAAGAACTGCATTGATTTTGGTTGTTATTACCTTGTCTTTGTGGGAGAGAGGTGTTGTTGTTTTTTGAGGACGTTTTTAGAGAAAAATCCTATGTACAGAAGAAAAGACTGTTTTTATGGGGTCAAGCCAGGAATATAAGTAAATAGTTTATAATTCTAAAGTAGAGACTACACTTTCTTTTAACATAATAACTAGACATCACTGTTCTTAAAAGATATCTTCTTCACTCGAATAAGCCTGTCTTTCAGGAGAGTCATCATCCCCTTGCAGCCCGTGAATAAAATCGAGTAATTGATCATCATCAATATCATCAAGATGACGTAGTTCTTCTTCTTCATCATAATCATCAACACCACTATCTTCGTCATGACCTAGGACACTAACGATTTCATCATCATCGTCATCATGGTCAACATCATCATCATCATCGTCCAAATCCACACCAATATCAAATTCTTCAGCATCATCATAATCTTCATCATCATCTTCATCCTCATCACTAGAAACATCAAAGATACGAGCAAGCACTCTATTAGCTGTCATCAGTTCTCCAAAATTGATGTATTCATCAGTATCATAATCATAATCATCTTCATCGTCATCATCATCACCATCAACATCATCAAAATCATCATCTGAGCGATAATCATCATCTTCATCATCCCCATCTTGGCCCATAGCACCCCTCATATAGTCCATTAAAGGAATCTCTAATTGATTGCCTCTCATAGCATCACCAAGCATAGCATCTAATGTGTCTATAGTAACTTCAGCTTCGGTACCAGTTTCACCAAACATTCTGGCAAGCAATGCCTCAACTGATTCAGCACGACCACCGTTCAATCCACCTCTGTTATTATTATCACCTTGTCTTAATCTAACTGGAGATGATTGTCTTGATAATAACGGATAAATACCACCACTTAGCCATAGGTTATTCAGATGTTTATATCTATCATGGTTTAATTTAGCAACGTGACCATTTTGGATAGCTTTGTAACCACTTTGGCCATGTGAATTCAGATACGGTGCATTGATGTTCTTGCTTAACATGAATGCTTCTTTGACAGAAAGGATCTTGATCTGGTTGGAGCTTGGATAAAAGTAAATACCACCACCAATCTTGAAGCAATTCATGTTTTTCAAATGTGGAGAAGAATCAATATCATGGATATGTGATATGAATTTAGATCCACATGATAAACAAATAGCATAATCAATTCTGTTTTGTAGACTTTGTTGAGATCTTTCAGCAGCACTGAATCTCGATGCTGCAAACGGATCATCTGATGAACTTGGTGCTGATGCGGAGAAATAACTCAATTCTAATGGAAGGTCAACTAATTTGGTAACACCAGAATACGGTAAATAACGACGGTTATTCTTTTCAAAAGTGAAGTTCAATTCAATTGATGGTTTCAAGATTTCTGATAAGTTTGGTAAATCCATCGATTTCAACATGGTATCAACAGTGATCGTTGAACCTTGGAATTCAGACAAGTTCAGATCAAATTCTGGGACCAATAATTTGTATAATAATGCTAAACTTCTGATATCTGGCAACAAGATCCTTTCCACCTTTGCAACAACATTTGAAGCGAATTCATCGTTGCTGAAGAACCTTGAGTTGTTGGTATTTGTTGATTCAGGTTGTTGTAACAATCGTGACATTGAATTTCTGTAAGTCAGCAATTCAGCTTTAGTTAACTTTCTTGGTTGTTCGTTCATTTTGGATTCATTATCAACCTTAGAATAGTGTGACAATAAGATTGATACGTAATTCTTGAAGAACAAGCTGATCCATTGTTTAGCAGTCTTGTGCAAACCATTACGACCATCAAAATAGGATAAGACAAAACAGGTTAAGAAGTCTTCATGATGGGCTAATTTCAGGATACGTTTCTTGTCCTTATCAGGAATAAAAATATCTTGCGATAAGAACCCATAGTATTGTAATAACATTCTCAATGTCTTGTAGGTTTGCTCTGAAATCTGATTCAAAAATTCAGTATAGGATTCATTTCCATTGATTCTTGTGGCAATTTCAGCTTGCTTGATGGAATTTGACAAAATAGTACCCATAACAGAGGTTTCATTAACACCAGGATGGAAAATTTCAAAATTGACTTCTAATAAATTAGTCAATGCATAACCAAAAGTGGAAGGATTAACCAATTTTGAGAACTTCTTGAAGACAGTCATATGCTTCACTTTACCATCTG
Organism: Komagataea pratensis; assembly: GCA_003707865.2. NCBI lineage: Eukaryota > Fungi > Ascomycota > Saccharomycetes > Phaffomycetales > Wickerhamomycetaceae > Komagataea > Komagataea pratensis. The sequence goes on from PPMA02000038.1 coordinate 57,719, forward strand.
TTTCAATTTCAACTTTGTTAATCTCTGTAGTCTTACCCAGTGTTGGAATGTATGTATCATGTTTGGTTTTACACAAAGGACAAACAACATCACGGAAATGGTATTCGCCTTCATTCAGATAATCCTTCAAACATTCATAATGGACAAGATGATTACATGAAGACGAAGTCTTCAATATTCTCAGTGATAATGGTTCACTGGATTGTGATAAACCTTCAGCATGTAATGAGTTATCAATGGTATCTTCATTCCATTCAAGGAATGCTCTTTGAAAGAAGAATGGATCCTTTGATGAGATATTTTTGAAAACATTGCTTTTGACAACAGATAATGGAGCACACATAAAATCTCTAGAAGTTTCTGGGCCTTGACATAAAACACAGGTATCAACATCTTTAATTTCTGAATCATCACCTTCATTATCAGTCTCATCGGATCTTGCAGACGGCCGATTCTTATCAAGGAAAGCTTTCTGTTTTCTTTGCATTCTTTCCATGATTTTCTTTTGACGTTCTTTAGCCAATCTTGTCTTTCTTTCAGACTCAGTCTCATCAAAGTAAAAACCAGCATCTTTCTTCTTTTCTTTGTAGTTGTTAACTTGTTGTTCACCAAAGCATGAAGACAATGATTCCAAGATATCTTCACTGTCCTTAACAATTAATGACGATAGAATATAATCAGCTTTATTCTTGGTCGCTTTTGTAAAGTTACTCTGGACAGCAATATTGAACAAATTCTCACAGATTGGAACTTGCAAGATAGATTCAATGATGTGATTGGTTCCATTGACCTGTTCATCATCAATGATAGCAGCATGTAACAAATGTAATACCATTGGACTGAAAGATTCATCCTCCTTCGAAATTGCATAATCTAATAACTTGGCAATCAATTTAGCAAATTCTGAAGTTCTGGTAAATGCACCTAAATCTGGGAATGTATCCAGTTTGATCAATTGTGGTTGAATAATAACGTCTTCGGGTTTCTGTTTACCCTTTGCTAATGATTTAGATAAGGATACCAAGGATTTATTGAAATCCTGAAGTTGAGCATGTATTTGCAAAGGATCAACAGATTCCAGTAATTCTGGTTTCAGCGAGTAGAAACCATCATCATTCAAACCCTTTGGTGCATTGAAATCTGAGACTTGACTCAAGACAGATTCAAATAATGCACTGTTGAAATCTTCAGTACCATCAACTAAGCTTTCAATATCTGAATAAGGTTTAGGTTGAGCGAATAAATTGTAGATCAAGACATTTCTATATTTGTTCTGCAGCTCTTCTTTTTTGGATCCAGACTTGATGAAGTTATCTCGGAATGTTAACAATGAGTAAAACAATGACAATACTTTTTCAATAATGTTGAAAATCTTTTCTTCATAAGTTGTGCCATCCAATTCAATTTCATGGTTGAACCAGCTTAATAATTCAAATCTATCAATTATATTCAACAAAGCACGACTTGGATCACATCCAATCAATGAAGTTTGAGTCAAATAAACATCCATGAAATAAATACCATCTCTTGTTGCCAGATGCTCTCTATATGTCAGAGCTTGGGAAGCTGGACCATTACCATTACGAACCCAAAATTGACAATTGATTTGAGCTTCAAGAACAATAGATCTCAATGATATATCAGCAACAGTCAAGAAATCAACATGATCAACTGAGTTTCTCAAACAATCTGAAGAAGATGTATAGTATGACAACAATTTCCCCAAGAATGATAATGATGGGTTGATGAAACTGTTGGATTGTTTAGAGACACTGAAATCAATTAATTCAAAATTCTTGTAACTCTTGAACTCAACAGGATAGTGGTTGATGATGGATGAAATTAGTTTCTTGATCGGACGTTCCAATATCTTTCTATCAACGTCCTTCAATTTTGAGGTGGCCGTAACATCAGAGATTATCTTAATAACCTTAAGACCTATATTCAGATAAGAAACGTATTCATAGCTTTCTGTATGCACATGTTCACCTTCTTTCCTCTTAATTTGCCAGCAACGGTCAAACTTCTCAACAAGACCACACAAATAAAAGAACAAATCGTCATTAGAATAGATTGGTTCCAATGTAGTCGATTTATCAAAAATGTAATCCAAATCACTTAAGGCTCTCTTAACTGAACTTCTTTTTGAGGCTGAAATATCAGTCTGTGCCCTTGGAAATCCGAAAACTTTGTTATCATTTTCACCTTTCATAAACGTTTCATTAATTGTGGTTTCAATAGGTTGAATGACACCTAGTAGGTACTTGGTGACAATGTCTGTAGAATTTGTAGGACATGTGAAAAATTGGGTTGCAATCTCATCCATTGCATTCAAATGAGGTTCCCTGTCAAGGTATGTATAATTCTTCAACAACAACGCATAGATACCAGCAATTTGGGCAGAACCAATACGTTTATACTCTAAATCTGAAACCAGTGATGAGATCAATAACGAATGAAACTTAGTTCTTAGCGTCTTCCACAACCTTATGTCAAAGAATAGCAAGTACTGTAATCTTGTAGTGCTTCTGAATGAAGAGGGTGTTTCAAGGTGACCAGGATCTGGTAAAGAACCCTCATGTAAAAGTCCACTATATGAATCAAACCTTTTTGATTTAGTGTTCCAGTATGGTGATTTGTCAGAAGGAATGGCAAACTCTGCACAGACAGATTCACAGAATGCACGTCTGGCAGCTGATTGAAATGATGAGTTTGGGTGATCAATGGAATTACTCATCCAATTAACCAATATCTTGGTGAAGTCTTGTCTTTTTATTTCATCTCTGGTCAATACAGAAGCAGTGAAATTTGTTCTAATAGCATCCTTAAATCCATAGATCAATTGATCAATCTTCTTAGTGGTCTTCAAGATAGCTCGGCCTTCCTTGTCAATTGCGTTGGCTAAAGCAACAGCTTCATCATAGGAAACACCAGAGGCAGCGGTGATAGCATCTCTTGCATTGTTGAAATTGTGAAACTCATCATTCCAAAAAACCAATGAATATTCCTGATTATCTTCATCAAAGCTATGATCAAATGATGAGTCTGAGCGTTCAAGGCCGGCCAGTAGTAATGAGACACTATCTGAAATTGGGTCATTCAATAACGACTCCTTCAACTTTGCTTTAACTGATGGCAATGTCTGATCCTGATGGGAGAATACCTGAATGATATAATCAAGACATGCTGAGTAAATATGTTTTAATCTTGTAACCAATTCATCATCGAACTTCAATGAGTCTCCAGTCAAATCACTCTTGCAATGCAATTCTTTAGTCCATGCTTCAGGATCACCACAATCACAGATCCCAGAATTCGAGTCTGAACAAATATTAGAAACAACTTTATGACCAGCATGATCATCTTTGTTGAAACAGTTGACACATAGGACACAAGTGGCATCAAATCCACAATCGAGACATCTGTAGATGGGTTCACCTGGTCTGAACTTGTTCCCACAATTTCTGCCCGTGTGATGATGGGACAACACGTCATTATTTGAGTAAACCATATGTTTTTCCCATTCGGTAGCGATTGAGTCTTCTAGAGAGCTCGGCATCTCAGTGATGGCAGACTGTGGAAAGAAGTGTTTGTACTGGTCGAGATCACCAGCTGCCAAAAAGTACAAACTTCTGTACGTCTTTTCAGCAACGGAGTCGCCGGAGCCAAAGGGCCAGCTCGTGGCCAAAACAGGCAGCGTCGCCGCGAGTGTCTCCAAGTCCTCGCCTTTGAGCATCTTCTGATTGGTTGATACGCAATAACAAGCTAACGGCTGTGGTTGGGAGAGTTTAATGTCATTTCTAAACAGATCTAAAAGGCGATTTTTCGATTACTACATATTTAGCATGGTTGGAACATCACGAAAATATTATGTAACCATGCTTCCCAAACCAACTGCCAGATACCGCGATTGTTTTTGTGTTTGGATTTTAGTGATGGCAAAACAGAGGTTTCACAGATTTGTTCAGCTCTTTGCCAATTTCATTGGGAGTCTGTTGTCGATCAAGGCATCTGCACTGAGATATTATATCCAAAGAGTTATCTGAAGCTTCAATTTGTTGGTCTTTACTGGATAAGAAATACCAATACTAGTGTCGATCGTTAACTGCAATGGGATCATCTCCACTGCCTACTACATTTCATGACAATGGTGATCTTTTGAAGAAGTGTCTACTTCAATTCCCTAGAAGATATGATTATGAGTTCTCACAAGCCACGAGGGTCGATCTACGTCGTGTTCTATTTTTTGCTGCATCAAACAGAGGTCAATTTTTGAAACATTTCTTCCAGAACACAGATGTGTCTGTGTTACCCACTGCATGGCAACATGTTCTCATACCTGAAAGGTATCAGCATCTAGAGAACGAAGGAATATACTTTCAGAATAAGGAAAATAATGACCCATATCATCCAAACAGATCCTGCGGTAAGAAATTCAGAAAAGGTGAAACCATTTACAGATGCATCACTTGCAGTCAGGATGAATCATCTGGTCTTTGTTCACACTGTTTTGATGAAGAAGCTCATAAAGGACATGACATTGTGAGATCCGTATCTGTTCGTGGAAGTGGTGGTGTTTGTGATTGTGGTGACCATGATGCTTGGAAATCAGACTTCCACTGTAAATACCATGATGTTGATGAAACCCCATTAGATGAGATACCCGTACCATTTCGCGATTCATTGTTTCAAGCATTCCAGATTGCATTAGATTATCTTGTTGATGTTATGTCAGGTGCTCATTCCTCACTTTCAAAGGATAAGCCACAGGATAATGAATCGATATTGAAAGATGCCTTCAGATCTACATTGGATGAAGAGAAATATTTTGGTACTGATTGGTCTTGTGAAAAATTTGAGTTATTGCTTTACAATGATCAGAACAAACAATATAGAGAAGCTGTGGACCGAATTTGTCTTGCTACCCACTGTACTGAACAATATGCAGTGATGGTTGCTGATCAAGTCAATGCCGTTGGTCGTGCTAGAGTGATGTCATCGTCTCACTTAGAGGAATTACTCGATGCTCAAAAGGTTCTTCAATCTACAGGTTTACCAACCTTCATCAAGAGTTCCAGAGACGTATTTCGTGAAGAGATGTGTGTTGAGATCATTCAATGGTTAGCAGAGCTTTCTGATGGTCATATTCTTGGGAACTACAACCTCATCAGAAACCTTTTGACGATGGCTTTTTGCAGAAAATGGGAATGGGGTGTTAAGACCAGAACCGAAGTGGAGACGAGCTACTCCATTGGGAATCTTTACAGAAACAAGATTCCGTTGGTGTTCAAGAAGGCAACCATGTCAAAGAATGACGTTGACCATTGGAACATGAATGAACAGCCATGGAATGTAGATCCAGAGTTAACTCAACAATGTGATTATGACCCTTTCATTACATCGTTTGAAAAGGGAACTGTTATGCATGGGTCTAGGTTTCAGTATCTGTTATTTTTTGATACGAAACTATGGAAAGTTTTCAAAACCAGTCTTCATGGTTTATTCAACTCTGTTTTGACCACCAATCAGATATTCAGGCCACTTATATGTTGTCAATATGTTGACATATATCCTACATTACTTGAATTGTTCTTCCGCTATGATAAAGCACCTGAAAATAGTGCAATGACAAACATCACTTCACAAATCTTCACATCTACTTCAAATGCAACAATGATTACTGAACATGGTGATTTAACCAGATTTTTAGCTGCTGTGTTTGGCTTCCTTACTAGATCCACTGTTATTCATCCAGCTGATGTTGATACCAAATTGGATTTATCACCAACTGCATTTAAGAACAGAAAGATTGGTCAAGTGTTTTATGATATCTGTTGTGTGCTATCCAAGACTGAAGCATATGATAAGGTACTGGAAAGTGACTTTGTGAACCAGATTTGCGACTTGTTAGTTCTGTTTCAAGGAAGGCCGACTGTTAGAAGAGAAGCACTAGAACACGTCGAATATGAGACCAATGATTTTGGTGTGTATTTCAATGTTTACTCATTGATTGTTTCAATTGCTGATACTGCGTCAAGATGTATTCTCAAAGCAAATAGTGATCCTACATCGGTGATTGAACTGCTGTTCAAAAGAGTTAATCAATTGATTTTTCCAGAAGATTTACAATTTCTGAAGATGTTGCTAGATAAGACTGATATTGGAAGACCAAGTTCTCATGAAATTGACACTATAGAAGGCCCTATCAACCCAATTGATTTCAAAGTTCATAAGGGTACTATGAGTTTACTTCATCCAATCCATGCATTTCTTGCGTGTATTGTTCAATATTCACAGATCAAATCATTGGGGCATGAATCATGGAAAGATCAAACATTGGTTGCTAACAGACACCATATTCTTGATTATTCACTAAGAGTGGTTGTTCTTCTGAGTCAAATTAAAGTTGGATTTTGGGTTAGAAATGGTATGTCCATCAAAACCCAGTTACAGATCTACAGAACTACTGCTATTAGAGAATCTGGTTTCATGCGTGATTTCTACATCGTTCAACTTATGATGATTTCACAAGAGCCGAAATTTACTATGGCCACCTTTCTGAGCCGTTGGTCCTTGTTACCTTGGTTAAAAGAAGATCTTGGTAATCATGAAGACTACGATCAATCATCATTGTTATCCATGGTCGAAGAATTTCTGTTGTTTATGATCCAAACATTGACTGATGTTTCAATTTTGACTGAAAATGAGAAGATTTCAGAAGAGAGATGTATCAAACAAATCATCCATACTTTATTCTTTGAACCACTGACCTATTCAAAGTTACGTGCAGAACTCCCAGATTTTATATCACAAGAGAAATGTTTTGATATCTATTTGACTAAGATAGCTGATTTTGTTCCATCAAAGGATAAAGGTCTTCCTGGAACATATAAGTTTAAGGAGGAATATCTGGAACAGATCAATCCGTATTATATTCATTACACATCAAACCAAAGAGAAAATGCTGAAAAGTTAATCAAAGACAGATTGGCTAAGAAAACAAATTCCAAGATTGCTGATGTTCATATTCCTGCAAAAACTCCAATTCTCGAAGGTACATTGTTCAATAATCTGTACCAAGTCACCACATCTAAGATCTTTGTTCAGTTCATGAAAAGTACTTTGAAATTTATCAATTTTGATAAATCAGAAAGATCTGAGACCCTATTAGATTTTGTTTTACATTTGATTCATATCTCAATTGAAGGTAAAGAGAAGTCATACTCATTTCAGTTTTGTGAGAATCTATTTTCTGAATTGAAGGTTGATGACCAACACAATGAACCATTTTATTATGAAAGTGTTGCATCATTGTTATACAAACTATTGAAGCATGACTCATTCAACTTATCACATTCTAAGATTAGAGCCATCTTCAAATCTTTATCCAACCATACAAACTCCATTGATGAGTATTTGAAGGAACAGGTTGAGAATTATGATCCTTACCTTTTGAGGGACGCTTCATTGGATAACTCATTCAAGCTTACTGATTTTGAAAAGAAGAAGAAACTGGCTCAAGAGAGAAGAGCAAAGCTTATGGAGAAGTTCAAGAAACAACAATCAAAGTTTGTTGAGAAGAATACTGCCGAAAAGGGTGATACTAAGGACTCTGATCAAGATATTGAAATGAAGGATACTGATGATATGGATCTTGATGAAGATGGTGAAAACCACTGGAAATATCCTGACCACCATTGTTACTTATGTCAAATGCCAAAAGATTCAGATGAAGTGATTGGTGTTGTTTGTAACATATTCAAAACATCAACATCAAGAACAGTTCCATTTCAAGATAAGTATTGGACAATTAGAGGATTCCATGATGCTAAGAACATGGATTCTGAAGATTTCATTGAACAACCACATAAGACAAAACTAGATAAGACCTTTGAAAATATCAGAAAAGAAGTCATCATTGGTCCTTCGTTTGATGCTAGAAATCCAGCCAATGTTGTTAATGAAGTTGTATCCACAAGTTGTGGTCATGCTATGCATTACTCATGTTACACTCGTTATATCCAAGATAACAAGAGTCGTCAGTACCAGATCACAAGGACAGTTCCTGAGAATTTTGAAGATGATGAGTTTATTTGTCCATTATGTAAATCTATTGGAAATGTGTTCTTCCCTGTTATTTGGAAAGATAACAGATCCAGTTTTAAGGATTTTGTTTCCAATGGTTACAGTAAAGATAACTCATGGTATCAGTGTCTCACAAATTTTGCTACTTTACCAATTCACTACAGTCAAGCATCTCACCTTACAGGTGAACTTGGAACTGATGTTATTGCAAAACTTGATCCTGCTTATAAGCATGATTTTTTTAAGTTTGATTCAAAGTTTGGCACTGCCTTATCAGAGGCCTGGAAAAAGGTTGAAGAAAAGATCAATCAGAAATCTGCTCCAAAGTTCAATTATAATATTGCAGGGTTGATATCCAGTGTGATTAAGGGGATTGAAACTACTAAAAGAGGGGTTAGTTGTAAAGATGGGTTGATTCTCAATCAGATTTCTCATCAACATCTGACCATTTTGAGAATGCTTTTATCATATCAGGAATCTTATGCACTCTATAAACTGTGGTTTGATCTCCATAAGCCAAATTTAACCACTCAAGATAAACAAATGGTAGTCAAAATTCCATTGGCTAGGTTGAACTATTTTGAATCAGATAAGTTTTTCAATACATTTGGTGAAACTGATATTTTTGAGTATATGGTTTCATTGTTTCCCTGTTTCAAAGTCACAAGTTATTCAATTTACAGACTAGGATACACTTATTATACCATTCAGACAATTGCAACATTACTTTCACAATTAAAGGAACCCTTCTTTGCCAATAACTGTTCGTTGTTTGACCTAGATTTCACCAAGACAGACGACGTTACCTTGAATGAATTATTCAAGTGCCTAAAGGTTTTGAGAGAAAACCACCCAATTTTTGACTTTGTTTCTGATGAGATTTTTGAATCGAAGGAGTTCTTGGATGTTTTCTATACTTTGTTGGTCAAGTCACTTACAGTGTTTTTAAGAAAATTGGCACTTTTTGCATTTGGTAAATGTGCTAACCTGAATGATTCTGGACTTAATGAAAACATTGTCGCGTTTCAGGGGTTGGAGTGTGATAGATTATGTGAGTTATTGAATTTGCCAAAGATTTCAGAGGTGTTAATTAAATTCAATACAGAAGAAACTGTTGAATCAACAAAGTTCCATAACTTTTTGAATTTTGTTCAAGTTACTGATTATGAGTTATGTTTCAATAAACTAGAATATCCAGGAATGATCAAGTTGATTGATTTACCAGATCAAATTCATGATGTTTACACCAAATTGTTATACCCAAATAAGGAATTCAGGGAAAAGTTGAAGCAGGGGTTGGATCCAGCAATTTGTCTATCATGTGGATCCATTTTGAACTTACAAAAACAAGCAGTATTGAAAGGACAGGCACTGATTAAACCAGGTGAATGTAACTATCATCTTCAAAATGAGTGTTTATCACAAATTGGTATATTTTTGTTACCTAAACATAACTCATTGTTGCTGTTAAACAAATCGGGTAAGGGTTCATTTTATGCAATTCCATATACTGATGAACATGGAAGCCTGGAAATTGAATCCAAGAGTCCAAAAGTAATCAAATTAGATCTAGATAAGTTGGATATTTTCATGAGAACAATGTGGCTAAATCATGAAATTAATAATTTCATTACTAGAAAATTAGAAGCAGTACTTGATATTGGTGGTTGGGAGAGTTTCTAATGATCAGGAGTTAAAGAATGAATATGAGTTAAAGACTATAAAGCGTAGTCCTCTACAGTGTGCTCTATTTCTAATCCTGTAAAGCAATTGAAAATCTAATCTATATATCTTCTTATTCTGAAATCTTAGCCTTTGCTAATTCTTCAGTAGCTTGTTCAACTGGAGCAGATTCAGAGGCTGGGGTACTTTCTTGACTTTTGGCAGAACCTGGATGTCTTGAACCTTTATCTTTCTTCACCTTTTTGGCTTTCTTGACAGCAACTGGAGCTGGGTAACCTTCAGCTTGAGCCTTTTGGAATTCTGGATCATTTTCAAAATCTTTTCTGATTGGTTCCAATAAGATATTTATGTGGTCAGCAACACCGGTCTTTAAATCTGGAGGAGATAATTTTTCAGTTCTGTAATCTTCAATCAAATCATCTAATGAAGTGTAGACGATCTTACCACCGAATTTCTCAGGTCTATCGATTGGGAATTCAAATTTTGGTTCGTTGAATTTCAATTCTTGGATTGGTTGGATGACATTTTTGATAAATGCAATTAAACCATTATCCTCAACAACACCTGGAGCACAGAAAGCAGTGTTGATCTTCTTCTTGACTTGTTTTGGATCTTCTAAGATATCAATTTTAGAGTTTGGATCAGATGCGCTCATTTTACCACCTTGAGCTAAACCAGGAACCATTGGATTCATCAAATGACCCCTCTTTTTGTAACCTAATGAAGGTAAGTTTTCCTCAGCTAACACGAAGATCTTTCTTTGATCAACACCACCGAATTGGGCGTCAACACCCAAATGTTCTTCATCTAGAGCTTGCATTAATGGGTAGATCAAACCAGATAACAATGGATTAGCGACTTGTTTAACGACATCAGCACCTGCTCTCTTAGCATCATTTTGTGAGACACTGTTGGACAATTTGAAGATATCCATAGTATATTCAGGACTCAATTGGTATGAGGAACCCACGACGAATTTCAACTTTTCAATTGGAACATTGATTGATCTTAACAATGACTTGACAACACATTCGTAGTATTTGGCACGGTAGTTGACAACTTCTAATGGAGCCTTCATGTTATCCAAGAAGGCATGCAAATCAGCCAAAAGGACAGTGACCTCACAGCCGGCTTTCAAGAAATCAGCCAACTTGGTCATTGGGACAAAGTAACCACAATGAGGTCTACCCGTTGGTGCCGTACCCCAATAGATGTTTAATGGACGTTCTTGAGCATTTAGCACGTCTTTGATGATTTGACCGTTAAGGACCTCTTGCAAGTTACGGGTGATGAGCTCGTATTGTTCGTCTGGGTTCATGACAGTGGAGTTTTTGGACTTAACTATGGATCTGAGAAGGAGTTGAGTCAATGAGTCGAAACTGAAATATTTTTGATTTTGTGTCTTTTCACGATGCGGATTTCTGGATCAGGAAATATCTGGTAACGTGCAGTACATGATTACAGCACATCCGACCCATAGTATTTCCGGAATTCAAAATGTCAAAACAAAAACATTATTGACGCTTTATTTGTACTCAATTATCAATCACAGAAGTCACTGGAATATTCAGCAATCCTGTATTGAAATGGCGCCCTCGAACCCATTGCGTGCTCCTCCAAAGCCATTTATCAGAAGACAGAAAAGACCAGCCAATGGTACCTCAAATAATTCATCAAGAGCCGGATCATCTACGCCTTCACTGGTCAAAAAGGAAGTCCTTAATGAGGCTGATTTTAATGAATTCCCACTAAAGGCATGTTCCCAGGACGAGATCGAGAATATCCGTACACATCTGTTGAAGTTTCAGTCCAAGAATCCAGTCGATATCCAGAAATTCAACAAACCAATTAGATTGCATCGTAAAGAAACGAGGAATTTACAATATCAATTGACAAGAGCCGAAATTGAACAGCGTCAGAAAGAGTATGCCGAAGAGAAACTGAAGCAGGAGGAAGAAGAAGCCGCTAGACAAGCTGCATTGGAGGCGGAGGGTAATGGACAACAACCTAGATATGATATCTCTAACGATCCAAATGTTGCACCTGAACCGGTGAAGACACAAGAAGAGAAATTATTAGAAAAGAAGAACCGTCAAATGGCTCAAATTGCTCCAGATGGTGGTGCTCGTAAGAATAAACAACCGATGAAGAGAAAGACTAGACAGATCAAATCAGTGAACGAGGAAGTCAAGAAGTTGAGATATGAAGAGTATTATCCTTGGGTTATGGAAGATTATGATGGTAAGAATACATATGTTGGTAATTACGAAGCAGGAACCTCAGATTCATATGCCTTATTGATTTTCGACTCTAATGGATTTAGATTAGCACCTGTTGATAAAGTTTACAAATTCACACCAAGAAACAAATATTCCACATTGACTTTGGAAGAAGCTGAAGCTAAGATGGAATCAAAGGCTCAGGTCCCTAGATGGTTGATGAAGCATCTTGATGAACAAGAACAGAAACTGACTAGATACGAACGTACACAACGGAAATTGAAGACAGTTGAAGGTACAAAGGATAATGATAAAGGTGAAAGAGATTCAGATAATGATGATTTAGATTTTGAAGAAGATTTCGCAGATGATGAAGAAGCTCCAATTATAGATGGTAATGAGGAAGAAAACAAAGAAAGTGAGGCCAAGATCAAAAAGGAAATGAGAGCTGCTACAATTCATGGAAATGACCAAGCTGGTGATGATGATGATGATGATGTTGATGATCTCTTTGGTGAACGTAAAGTGTTTGACAAGGATGGGGAGAAGTTAAGAAAGACATTATTGAAGACAGAAGCAGGTGGTATGTATGAGTCTGATGATGAAGTGAATCCTTATTTGGATGATTCTGATATTGAAAAGGAAGAAGACGAAGAAGAGTTGATCAAAGCTGATTTATCAAAACCTGTCTCTCCTGTTGGTGGAAGCACAAGTAGACAAACAAGTCCACTTGTCAACAGAATTAAAGTCAAATCAGTTAATAATCCTATTGGTGTTGTCGTTTTAAAAGCATTGCCATCTGTGTTGCTTAAGTTCCCTAAGGGTGATTGGAATCCAAATGCTAAGAAGAGATTCATCGAAGATGATGATGAACCATCGTCCAAGAAGATCAAACTTGAAGAGCCAGCTTCAGTCAAGCTTGAGCCGGAAACAACTGCGATTCCTCAAGAAAATGATAACTCTTTGTTAACAGAAAAAGATATTATTGATATCGCCAGTGTCGAGAAGCTAACGGCAAAGGAATTGATTGGTAAATTGAAACACAAATTATCCAAACATCCTGACAATAAAACGAGAATAAAACACTTAGTCAAGACATTATTAAGAAACGAGAATGGATACTTGGTATTAAAGAAACAATGAATATGAAATGTTATAAACGACATCTATATATATATTATAATAGTACAAACTCATTACTCTTTTTATACAACTTCCATAATTGCATCATCATCACTTTCATCATCTTCGATCTCTTCTAATTTCTGCTCTTCTTGTTCTGGAGCTTCATCTCTCATCAACATTTGAACCAATCTGTCAATAACTTCTTCGATTTGTTCATTGTCCGATAGATGTTTATGCAATTCTCGGATTAATGGATATGCTGACTTTTCTCTCAATTTCTCTCTGACTGCCCTAGTTGAACACAATAATAGTAATGATTCTAAATGCGTTAAAATAATATCGGTATTTGGATCTCTTTTCTTATCAGGTGGTAATAATTGTAATTCATCAGGAAGGTTGAATAATTCATCTTCATCTAAGTCCGCATCTTCTGAGGATATTATAGGCAATAATAGGTATGGTAGTAAGTTGACATCTTCGGTTTCATCAATCAAGAATTGATGAGATTCTAATTCGAACAATGAATTCTTAATCGTAGAGGCAACACCTTCTCTTCTGATCTTTGATTCGTAATATTCTGTGAATGGTAATAATTTAGTGATTGGAATGACACCATCATAATCTTGCCTAGTGACGAAATATTTTCTGATTGATGAGAATCTTGAATAATCAGCAAAGAAATAGGACAAATAGTCAAAGTTAGCCATCTTATTTAATTTTCTATCAAAACCTTTGACGAACACATCTAATAGTAAATCACTAACTTTATTTGATTTCAAAATATCATTTTCATTAATTTCAATAGTCCACTCATGCATTCTTTCAATAGCATCGTATTTACTCAAGTTAGTCAATAAGATACATGCTAGATCTGCATTTCTATTCTCGAAGTCAATAATAACACAGATCAAGTACTTCATGAATGAATCATCCTTAGCAATCAAATCTCTAATCTTAATATCTTCACATAAATTAGCAAGAATGGTTAATGACTGTTGGATAATGGTTTTACCCTTATCTCTGGCCAATATCTTCAAGTCTTTGATTGGTCTGTAATCATCCTCAGCGAAAATTGAAGCTTGTGGACCAGTTGATAGACCGACTAAGTAATCCAAAGCGACGGTTCTGATTTTGTCATTTGGGGAGTGTAAGAACTCGACTAATTCTTGTAACTCAGATGGCATTTCGAAGTATTATCCAGACAATATGAAACACACTGCATTATTAATACTGCCGGCACTTTGAAAGTGAAAAATTTGGAGCTCATCACCTATACATTTTTCACACCCAGACACCGCCATATGGCCCTCTTCTTCGCGAACCTTCCATAGAGAATCGCCACTTTTTCGATGAAATTGTTCACTTTCAACGAATTAGTACTTGTCTGGTCCTACTCAATCTTCCAGATTAACACTAAATACCACCAACCATTACTACAAATATGTCAGACTGGGACACCACTCCAACCATCATCGGATCCAAGGCCCGTCAAGGTGCCGGTGGTCCTCGTGCACAAGTCGCTAAGACTCAAGCCCAAATCAACGCTGCCAGAAGAACAGGTTCTGTGTTAAGTGTCGACAAGAAATACGGTACCACCAACAAGACCAACAACCCAGATGGCCAGAGATTGACCATGGTTGACCGTTCAGATGACATTGTTGCTCCAAAGAAAGTGGATGCCTCTGTGGGGAAATCCATCTCTAAAGCAAGAGCTGAAAAGAAACTCTCACAGAAGGATCTAGCTACTAAAATCAACGAAAAACCAACTGTCATCAATGATTACGAAGCAGGTAGAGCCCAACCGAACCAACAGATTTTGGGTAAGTTGGAAAGAGCTTTAGGTGTTAAGTTAAGAGGTAAGAATATTGGTGAACCTTTACATGGTCCAAAAAAATAGGTTCATTACTTATTAACTTGTTTATTCAATGTCATTATGGTGTTTTACGGCTATCAATTGTGTAGGTCACTAGTATCGTGTACTCTCTCTAGCTTTATGTGTCAAATCAAAGGTTGTCTTAGACTTTCTACCATCGGGACTTCGGGTTTATTATGTAATATATATATACACCCAGACACCGCATACTAAACTTCTTCATTTCAAAAAAATTCTCGATTTTGTTTACATTTCTGATCTGAGTTACACTCGTGACTTTATCCTACTTGAACCTCTCAAAAATGGCCACTTTAGACTTTGAACCATCGTACGAACCAGAAGAGGTCTACTCTGTCGCTGGTAAATCACTGAAATTTGATTCACGTTCAGATATCGAACCATATTTGTCTGAACTTGATAAATTGACCAATGTCAAAAAAATTGATTTCTCTGGTAACACCATTGGTGTTGAAGCTTCAGAAGCCCTTGCTGAATCCATTGCTAAACATCAAGACACTTTAGAAGAAGTCAACTTGTCTGATTTATACACTGGTAGATTGATTGATGAAATTCCTCAATCCTTAGAATATTTATTACCTACTTTAGTCAAATGTCCAAACTTACAGATCGTTAACTTGAGTGATAATGCATTTGGTTTAAGAACCATTGAACAAATTGAGAAATTCATTTCTGAAGCTGTCTATCTACAACACTTGATCCTTTCTAATAACGGTATGGGTCCGTTTGCAGGTGCTAGAATTGGTAAAGCATTATATCATTTAAGTAACTTGAAAGCCAAAGCCAATCAACCATCGTTGAAGACTTTCATCTGTGGTAGAAATAGATTAGAAAATGGGTCAAGTGGTTTCGTATCATTAGGTCTAAAGGCACATAAAGATCTAAGGGTTGTCAAATTATATCAAAATGGTATCAGACCACAAGGTATTGCCAATTTAATCGAAGGTTTGAAGGACAACAAAGCATTAACTGTATTAGATCTTCAAGATAATACAATCACTACTAGATCTGCCAAGATCTTAGCAGATAACTTACAAAGTTGGGAAGGTTTGAAAGAACTAAACGTTAACGATTGTTTAATGAAACCAAAAGGTTCTTTGTTGGTCATTCAATCATTCAATGACTCCGTTTGGAAGAATTTAGAAACTTTGAAACTACAATATAATGAACTTTCTGAAGATTCTTTGGAATTATTGTTTGATGCTATCAAGAACAAATTACCAAACTTGAAGAGCTTAGAATTGAATGGTAACAGATTTGAAGAAGATCATAGTATTATTGAAGAAATAATTTCATTCTTCGAAGATAGAGGTTTCGGCGAGTTGGATGAATTAGATGATCTTGAAGAAGTTGATTCCGACGAAGAAGATGAAGACGAAGAGAACGAAGAAGACGAAGAAGAAACCGATTTCCATGCCTTACAAAAAGAATTGGAAGCTGAAGCTGAAAAATACACTCCAGATAATGATAACAAAGAAGTTGATGAACTTGCATCCGAATTAGAAAAAGCTACTATATAACCACAGTAGTAATAAATAAACGTATATAAAGGCTAATTCTGTCATCTCGTAATTTTTAATTG
Source organism: Komagataea pratensis (assembly GCA_003707865.2). Classification (NCBI taxonomy): domain Eukaryota; kingdom Fungi; phylum Ascomycota; class Saccharomycetes; order Phaffomycetales; family Wickerhamomycetaceae; genus Komagataea; species Komagataea pratensis. The sequence goes on from PPMA02000038.1 coordinate 74,304, forward strand.
TTTCTTAATCGCATCAATCATCTTATCTTTATCGACCCAATCATCTTCTAGCCATTTTTCTAGTTTCCTTGGTTTGGTCGGTAACTTTGAGACAGACTTCAATTTGAAATCAACATGAACAATCAAAATTGGTTGCTTGACTGTGAGAATTTCAAAGATTGTTGGATTGATGAATGTTTCCTTGATAGGGTGATAATAAAGGATAGTCAAATCCAACAATGATTTAATCGCACTATGATCAGCACTCTGTTGTGATTCAATGATATTTGTGAAATTTTTGAATCTTGGGTATAACAACTCATTGTACTTTGGTAGATAATTTAATTCTGCTTGTTGATGCTCAATGATCTTTATCCTTTCATCGAATATGTTGACTTCTGGAAAATGGACGATCCAGTTATTTTTATTCCTAGTCAATAGGGTATTAAGTTCGGTTTTCAATCTAACTTTACTCATTGACCAGTTCTCATCGTTATTGACGATTGACTTGAATAATTTCTTCAAAGGTATTGACCAAATGCTATTCCAACTAAAGAAATTCAATGCGATCTCTTCACCAGTAGCTCTCTCAACTAACACCTTCAAATAGTTAATCAACAAATAATCAAACAAAGATCTGTGATTACTCATAACGATGCTATTCAACAAGTGATCTTGAGTCTCTGGATCTTTCAAATTAACACCACTAATAACGATCTTAATCTTCTTCTTGCTAACTAAGTACTGGAAAAGCTTCCAATAGAATGATATTAGAATAGCAGCAATAGAATCAACTGAAGACTGAGGAAGAAACCAAGCTAGGTGCCACGCTATCAAGTCAAAATACAAAATGTTGATAAGATTCAAGACGAGGAAAATTGAAAACAAAGCCCATCCTTTAATGACACTGGTTATCGAAAGTCCACAAGGGATCGGGTATAAACCTGTCTGTTCTAGCCACTCTTTGAGAATTATGAAGCTCCTGACCATGGTAGGATTGTCACTTAGGGTCTATTAAAGTTGGTTAAACGAGTCTTGATGTTTGTTAACTTTCAAAATCTCAAATATTCTTCACACAATTCCAATCATTTCCCTCTCAATGGAATTGTGGTCTCGAGAGTCGAAATGACTTGAAACTTCACACAATCTCAAAGTCTTCCCACATTTTCAAAAAAAACGATCAAATCTCACAAGTCTTGAAAACCCACAAAATTCTAACACAAATCAGGAAAAACTACATTTTCGTTTTTGTGTCAAAAAGTTTCCATCTTAGTCGGAACTTTCCCAATCCAGTACCTCATCGCTTCGAACCCTCGGATTTCACAATTTTTCTGAAAATTTTATACAAAGAAAAAGTTAACTATGTGAAACCTACGCCAATTATCCTTCATTCATCAAGTTAATTCGCACAGAGATCGATAATTATGTCCCGTATCATCATCAAGGGATTACCTAAATATCTCACCGAGGATAAACTTAAAGATCATTTTGCTCAAAGAGGTGAGATCACAGATGTTAAATTGCGTACAAATAGACAAGGTGAATCCAGAAGATTTGCATTCTTAGGTTATAAGAACCAAAAAGATGCAGAAGAAGCAGTGGAATATTTCAATGGTTCTTTTATAGATACTGCAAAAATCGAAGTTCAGTTAGCTAAGAGTTTTGTTGATCCCGATGTTCCTAAATCGTTCAAGGAAAAGAAGAGGGAAGCTTACGAGAGAGTTAAAGAACGTGAAGAGAGGATCAGAAGAAAAGAAGAGGAGGAAAGAGAGTTTAAGAGACAGAAAAGAGAAGGTAAATTGAAATCAAAAATTGATGAAGAGATTGAAAATGATAATAAATTACAAGAGTTCTTGGAAGCTACTAAACCTGCAGCTCAAGCTAAATCATGGTCTAATGATATTGTTATAAACTCAGGTGGTGCCCCTTCTAATTCTCTACTGGATCATGCGTTGGCTATGAAAGATAATGGTACCTCTGCCAGTGAGAACAAATTCTCCAATAACGTTGCTGATGAGATCTTCAAGATTCAAGAACAAGAAAGTGATGATGAATACGCCGATTTCAAGGCAGATAAGAAAAATGATGAAGAAGAAGAGGAAGAACAAATGATAAGTTTGAGTGATCTACCTAATGCGGATAAAGATACTGAAATGACTGAGGGAAAACCAAACGATGAATCAGTTTCTGATCTAGATTGGTTGAAACAAAGAAGAATTCGTGTTAAGGAATCAGGAGAAGTCCTACCTGCATCAGAGGGTCAACAGCCTTTAGAATCAGCATCTTCATCGACTACAGAAAGACAGCAAAGGCATCATACGCCACAAGAACCAGAAGAGCCTCAACAATCAGAAGAAGAAATACATATTGCGAAAATCACAGACACAGGAAGATTATTTTTAAGAAATATTTCATATAGTGCCACAGAAGATGATTTCAGAGGAGTTTTTAGCGAGTATGGAGACTTAGAAGAAGTTCATGTTGCTATTGATACCAGGACTGGACAATCTAAAGGTTTCTGTTACATTCAATTCAAGAATTCAAAAGATGCAGTTAATGCCTATATTGAATTAGATAAGCAGATCTTCCAGGGGAGATTATTGCATATTTTACCAGCTGAAGGTAAGAAAGATCATAAATTGGATGAATTTGATCTGAAAAATTTACCATTAAAGAAACAAAAAGAACTGAAAAAGAAATATGAAGCATCTAAATCACAATTCAGTTGGAATTCATTATACTTGAATACTGATGCTGTTATGGAAAATATTGCATCCAATCTTGGTGTTGACAAACGTGAATTATTTGACCCTGAAAATTCAAACTCTGCAGTGAAGCAAGCATTAGCTGAAGCACATGTTATTGGTGATGTTAGAAAGTTCTTTGAAAACAAGGGGATTGATTTGACGAAGTTCCAAGGAAAGGAGAGAGATGATAGTGTTATCTTGATTAAGAATATTCCTTATGATACACAAGAATCTGAGTTATTAGAATTATTTCAGCCATTTGGTGAGATCAAGAGATTTTTGATGCCATCTTCAGGTACTATTGCCATCGTGCAATTCAGAGATGCGCCAAGCGGGAGAAGTGCATTTACCAAATTAGCATACAGAAGATTCAAGAAGAGTATATTGTATTTGGAAAAAGGTCCAAAAGAACTATTCACAAGAGAACCAACTGAAGATGATAAAGTTGATAAGATTGAGGTTAAAGAAGATATCAAAGAGATCCAAGACAATGCAATTGTTAATGATGAAGATGTTGAAGTCTTTGAAGGTGCTACTGTTTCTGTGTTTGTTAAGAATTTGAACTTCACTACTACTGTTGAACATTTGACTAAACAATTTGAGAAGTTAGAAGGTTTTGTTACTGCCACCATTAAGACTAAACCAGATCCAAAAGATTCCACAAAGAGACAAAGTATGGGTTTTGGTTTCGTTGAATTCAAAAACAAGGAAAATGCATTAACTGCTATCAAAGTGTTAGATAACACTGTGTTAGATGCACATAGATTACAATTGAAGTTATCACATCGTCAAAACGTTGTTGGTCCAACTGCCAAAGCCAAAGAAAACAAAGGTAAGGCATCAGCTAAAATCATTGTCAAAAATCTACCATTCGAAGCAACAAGAAAGGATGTTTTCGAGTTATTCAATTCTTTTGGTCAATTGAAATCTGTTCGTGTTCCTAAGAAATTCGATAAATCAGCAAGAGGTTTCGCATTTGTTGAATTCTTATTACCTAAAGAGGCTGAAAATGCAATGGACCAATTGAAAGGTGTTCATTTATTAGGTAGAAGATTAATTATTCAATATGCTGAACAAGAATCTGATGATGTTGAGGAAGAAATTGAGAAATTGACCAGAAAGGCAAAGAAACAAGCAGCCACCAGAGAATTAGGTGCTATTAGATCCAGTGGGAAGAGAAAATTGGATCTGCATGATGATGAAGAGACAGAAGGTATTGATAATGTTTAGAGTTAGAGGGATAGTCATAGGAGCCACATAATGAACCATTTACATTAATGGATATTTTTAGGTTACTTAAGCATATGTAGTTACGAGTAACAAGAGTCAAGCCACAAATGTTTAGCATCCCTCAGAGTCCTCCTGTGCAGAGAAATAACTAGTGGTTGGTTATAACTTATTGTCCCTATAGGCACAATAATTATTTACAGTGGAATTCAAGGTACAAATATCACTAATTGAGGCTTGAAAATGGCAACAAGTGACAAGTCAGATGCCGAGCCGAGACACTAAACAGTGGATATGGCAGAAAGCTGTCCATTTTTGATAGACTCCTTGTGTCTGGAGCAACTGTGGCTAATGTTGCAAAGTGATATTGTTATCACCACCATGATGTTCTCCGGATAAAGCGATAGAAATGAAGGGGGTAAAGGGACAGCAGAGAAGAAAAGTGACACTTCAGGAATCAGAAAGTAGTATACTTGAGGAACCCATCCCATTATGTACAGAGCAACCCTGGTACGGTAACGACGTCACCGTGCTCAGCGAAAAGCGTTTTGCCGGTATGCGCCACACCCTCCAGCCATAATGCCTTGTAAGTTCTACGTTGAAATGGTTCTGCTCGCCAAAAGAAAAGAAGCTTCGAAACGTCATCGTGTAATTAACCCTGCGATCAAACTTTATAAGCAGCCAGGATCCGTGTTTTAATTAACCGATGTATATATCAATTACAAATGTTTCGCTAATGGCCTAGCTGGTGCTGCATTAATTCCATTGTTAAACTGTCTATGATGTCATACTCCATCAAGGACGAACCTGTCAAGGAAAAGACCTTCAACGAGCAAGTCTACGGCTCAGATTTGGAGACTGCAGACGACTATTCTGCCGATGCCATCATTTTGAAAGAACTCGAGGCGGAAGCTGAACATGATATCAAGTACAGATCCTGCTCATGGCAGAAAACTGCCGGTCTGTTGTTCTCTGAATACATTTGTCTGGCTATTTTATCATTCCCATGGTCTTACTCTGTGCTGGGTTTAGTTCCTGGTATCATCATCACTATATTTGTATCATTGACCACTTTATACACTGGTTTGATCATTGGTGATTACTGTGCGAAGTATCCAAAGATTCAGAACGTCTGTGATATTGGTCAGCATTTGTTTTGGAACAAGAGGTTCTTCTACTATGCTACTGCGGTGTGCTTCATTGCCAACAATACTTTAATTGCAGCATTACACTGTTTGGTCGGTGCTAAATACTTGAACACCATCACCAACCATTCTGTCTGCACCGTTGGTTTCGCCGCAATCACTGCTGCTATTTGCTTCTTTTTCTCATTGCCTAGAACCTTTGCTCAAATGTCGTGGATTGGAATCTTTGCAGCAGCTACTCAATTCATTGCAGTGTTATTATGTATTATATTCACAGCAACGCAGTCACACCCAGAAGGATATGATCCTGAAACTCTAGTGAAATGGAACTTATGGCCAGTGGAAGGGACTACCTATGTTCAAGGTATGTCAGCAATGTTAAACATTGTCTATACTTTTGTTGGACAGATTTGTTATCCCTCATTCATTTCTGAAATGAAGAGACCAAAGGATTTCAAGAAGGCTGTTATTACTGTTACCATTGCACAAGTTATGGTTTTCACTTTGGCTGGTGCTATTGTCTATGTCTATGTTGGTAATGATTATATCACTGCTCCTGCCTTTGGTTCAATCTTGGGTAAGAATAAGATCATTGCTTTCTCATTCGCTGTTCCAACTCTAGTTTTCTTGGGTTCATTATACAGTAACATTACTGCACAATGGTTCTTTTTCCATTTGTTTGATGAAAAGTCTAGACATAGATATAACCATACTACTAAAGGTTGGGCTGTTTGGATCGGTATCAATGCTTTGACTTGGGTTTTAGCATTCGTTATTGCTGAAGTGATTCCATTCTTTAGTGATTTATTGTCATTAATGAGTTCCTTATTTGACTGTTGGTTTGGATTTGTCTTCTGGGGTGTTGCATTCATCAGATTGAAAGAAAGTAAATATCGTGGTTCTTTCATAAATCAAAGAGAACTATTTGCTAGATTAACTACTAGTGAGAAAGTCGAATATGTTGTTTGTATTATTTTGATTTTGATTGGGTTCTATATTTTTGGTCCTGGTACGTATGCAACCATTGATTCAATTGTCGTTACTTATCAGAGTGGATTATATGGTAATCCATTCTCTTGTGCTAATAATGGGTTCTAGATAGAGACTCTTGTACTTTATAGATAATTTTATTGCTACATCCTTTTGTTTACTCTTAGATTAAATGATACACAATAGTGTACACAATCACTTCTCTACTTCTTTCCTAACTTTAACCATTTTGGAATCATCTTACCGCCGCTACTCTTCTCACCACCACCAGTTGTCACTTCTTTTCTCTTTGGTAACACCCCATTATGGATTCCCTCACTCTTTGCAACCTCCTCCTCTTCCTCCTCCACAACTTGTCCCTCTCTATCCAACTTGACATCCTCAGCTTCCAAAATGTCCTTCGCTTGAGCCAGATACTCCTGCTTCAAAAACCTCCCAACTTTTCTCCCAGACTGGAACAATAACAAATTTCTAGACTCCAATCCATCTTTTAATTTTGTTTCATCATCAGACAACGTCGTTGCAGGATATGGAACCTTCAATTCAAATCTCTCCGCAGCATTAACAATAACACCTCTCACGAATTCATACAGTTCCTTTTTGGTCTGATCAGGTTTGAAATTCACCTGGATGTTTGTCTCATCAGGAAACTTGACCCTCACTTCAACATTAGTGATTTGTTTCTTGTTTAATTGACGAAGTTTTCTGTCTTTGGCAGTCTCGTGGGCCTTTTGTGATAGCATGGTTTGATATTGACGAGCATGGGAGACTGTTAGCTCATAGGTAGATTCGTCAACTTCTGGGGCAGTTATGGTGGCTGAGGTTGGTTTGTAGACGTATAAATGTTGCGGAATCTCCTTTGGATCTTCTGATTCCTGTGGTGGTTGTGACTGTCGTGAATGTGTTAGTTTTGGTGGTAATGGTTCTGGTTCTGGGTCATCAACGTCCATTTTGTCCTCTTCTTCGGTAGTAGTAATAGCAGGTTTTGAGACTGCCTGGACCTCATGCTCCTTTACTTTTGGACTAATTTCTACCCTTTCGATTTCTTTATGATCTGGTTTGTTCACAACTTCAGTCTCTTTCTTAATTTCCTCCTTTGGCTCAATCCCAACTTTTTCCTTCTTCTGCACTGGTTTCACAACTCTCGCACTACTCAATGTCTGTTCACCTGATTTCACATTCGAAACATTAGATAAACTAACCCTCAAGACTCCATTATTCTCAATGCCAAGCTGTGACAATGTAAAATCACCAATCTCACTCTCATCAACCACTTTAGTCAAACTTTGAAATTTCAATGCTCTACCTTGGTTCAAAATCTGAATATTTGATTCTCTCTCAATCTCTTCAAGCACTGATTCCAACGTCCTTTGATTATTGAATTTCTTAATAACAGAACCTGGAGTGCCTGGAACATTAATGAACTGAATCTTGATATTAATCTCAACTGGTTTTGAATTCTTAAGTGATGCCTTGACTGTTAGTTTCGCTCCTGCTGGGAGATTCAATAGTCTGAATGGCAATGATCTTGATAGCTCTATGTTATTGTGACTGTTTCAACCAGGTTAGTACTCATTATTACATGAATTGTGTCAATAGTTGGTTGGTAACACTTACTATAATGCAGTGGCGGATGGATCTATTTTGAAATGTGCACCGGCTCTCTCAATTATGTCAGAGGTTGATGTCCCTGGTGTGACTTTCAATTTGATAGTTCTGAGACCATATGTGACCGCGACTGAAGACATTCTGAATCACTGACTGAGTCTAGTAGTTGGAAGTGTTAGGACTCAGTAACTAGATGATTGTTCAGAAGAGAACAATAATTTCGGTCGCCGAGAACTGGCGAATGTCAATCGGATGTAGTTTATCCGATATCCACAAAAACACGATACGAAATGGCTACTGTGACCATCTAATGAACAACGAGGAGCTCCAGTGTCAATGCTAATGTATAAAGATGCTATATATGCTATAAAATGTATGTAATAAGGTATACTGGAAATGCACTAAACGGTGAGAATCTCAACATCATCATTATCACATAACCAATAAATGCAATGTGTTAGTAATGTATCAGTGGCAGACAGTCTTTTCAATCCAGGGAGGTTGATCCTTATCTTCAATGATGATTTGATATCAAAATTAATATCTTCCAAAAATTCATTTTCTTTAAACTGTAGTGTTTCTAATAATGGGAACCTGGACTTGTCAAGTATGTAGTTGAATGTTAAGTTAGAATGTCTGAAATCTAACGTGAATACCAGGTTCTTTAATGCATAGAGACTGTATTCTGAAAAGAACATCAAGTTCTGGAAGTTGTATAAACTTGAGATCTCCACGTATTCTAAATATTGTACAACTGGTGTATTTAATCTCATGATGTCAACAAACCCATTCTCAATTTCACATCTCAAACAACCTCTCAATGTGATTGATTCAAGCCCATGAAACTTTGTAAAATCACCAGTATTCACCCTCCCTATAAGTTTCAGTTTCTTGACATGGCGAATGTCGGGTAAAAGGCTCTCCATCACCTCTCCAAATGATTTATCACAAGTTGGTGTTATTTTCATTGAGAGTTCTCTGATGTTTGGCATGCCAATATTCTTCAAGTCTATCTCTGGAACATCTGATGGTTTGGTACATCCCAGTAAATTCACTTCAAGAACATCAAGGTTTGGGAAATCAACATTGTGCATCATGACGGAATGACCAGAAAGAACTAGCTTCTTCAATGCAGAATGAGTACTTCTTCTTATCAAATGTTTATCATTTCTAGGAACAGATTTATATGATAGCAAACTCAATATTTCTAGGTCATTAAACTTCTCAAAAATAGTTGAATCTATATCACTTCCAATAATACAGTTCTCAATTTGTCTGGTATTCACAAACGTTGAATCCTTGAAGAATTGTTCAACTGCTTCAACTTTACAAGGTGATGCATTCTTTTCAAAGTTCAAACAGCCTCTGATACAGAGTATGTTTTTCCCGTGAATAACTAATGGCTGGTAGGGGTTGATGACAACGTATAACAGTGGAACAACGTTTATGGAGGTGAAATTCAGAATACGACCAACTAATACAACACTCTGTAAAGATTCAGGGTCTTGTGCATATCCTCTGTGTATAAGGATGCCCTTATCTGATTCGTTCAAGAATACCGTTCTTGTGACATCAAATGCGTAATGATTTCTAGAATTCCTTACATCATTGACATTATCGATAGTAAGGATCTTTCTAGCGGCATCATGATTCAAAATGACTTCAGTGATCCTTGAGAATGATGTCCCCTTAGACTTGTTAATGATCCTGATGTATTTGTCTCTATGGACTCTGTCATGAAGACTGTATTCGAAGATGAAATGTTTGTATCTTCTCAGTCTGGACTTGAAATGAGGTAACTCTTCACCATCACTCAAGTCCAGGTGCACATACTCGTTTGTGATATGTTTGAATGTGGAGCACTGCTCAGGAGAGTCTCCGACTGATACAACCAGGGTTTTGACGGTGGTCTGGAACTTTTTGCATACGAGTGCAACACTTGTGTAATCAACAACATCATTCAGGTACTGGAAAGCCTGGCACAGGATCTCTATTGGAAGATCAGCGAGTGTGAATTGTGGAGAAGTCATGATGGAATGGTGGTGGAACAGCAAACTGGTTGCTTCGTTCAATGCAAAAGAGAATGAAGATGGATATGGTGTAAAATATGCGGTATTAGGAGTCAGATTATCAACAAAAGCGGGTCCTTAGATGATGAAATATGACCTCAGTGAAACGTAGAATCTGAGGAGTCCAGACTCTAGACCATGTAATATTATCAATAACGGGGAATCCCAACAACACAAAAAGGGAAAGGGTAGATGGATCAAAATTCAGAGGCTTATAAAGAACTAGAAGTCAACGTTTCCATCGTTTAAAAGAAATTAAGAAAGGGTTCATTCAGCAGATCAAAACCTATATATAAAGTTGTACTAAATTTCTGAGGAGAAAAAGAAACGAGGATGCTGCTTCTTCCCACGCGAAAAAATTCCATATAAGGAAGGATTTGCAACGATGGGAAATAGGCGAAAAATGGCACATAGATTACGCAATTCGGCGAAAGCTGTTGCCTGATTCGTAACAGTGGCAATGACTTCTTCTTAAGTATGGTGTGTCCCATACCATCTTTTCCATGCCCCGGCATTTGTACAAAGTACTCATAAACAATAAAGTGTCAAAAAACAACTTGATCGACAGAAATCAAAATCAGCATTAAATTGCAGAACTCATTGCTCTCACGAAATGGGGATCGATGAACTCCCCTTTGAGATACTCTCAGAGCTGTTCGATTATGTCAATGACGTCTACGAATTCATGAACCTGGTAGGGGTTTGTAAGAGATTTCAAGTCATAATACAGAACAAAGTATTGATAGTGACAGACATGCCAAAGGTATCACCATATTTCAAGTCAATAGCTAACCAGAGTTTGTTTATTGAGGATCCGAATGATTTGGATAAATATAATGCTAGAATAAAAACGTTCAGCTATTTCATTGTTGAGTTTAGCAAGAAGCATAGTCATGAGAAGAGTGTCCTTGCTGATGATTACGTATTGAATGTTGTTTATAATAGAAAGAGCAAATGGCATAAGGTTGTGAGGGTATTGTTGACGTGGGAATCTATGGAGATGTTGTCACGGTTTGCGTTTCATGCTGAACACCCTAAGATCCATCAACATTCAGGATTAGAATACATCAAATATCTAGAGACGCAGTTGATGAACGTTCACCGAACATTATGTCTTTATAATAAGACCACTGGACATCACAGTTACGATATAAGTCGATCACAGTTAGAGGTAATGGGACATGATTATGATTTTTTCAATGTTCTTGAATTGCCCAGGGCTTACTTCCATGTTAATTCCAAATATGATTTCACAATCAATTCAAATACGTTGAAAGTGTTAAATGGAGTGGTCAATACGAGCATGACTATGCCTAGATTACCGCCACTGTTGAAGTTTTTGGAGAAGTCCAACATGCCTAATCTGACATCAATTCAGGATATCTCGATAGAGACAGGATTGAGTCTTTCCATATTTGAGAAGTTTAGACATTTAGAGTTATTATCATTACAATCTGCATTCACGGGGAATATATCATTACAATTACTGTTGGATCAAAATGAGGGGTTTGTAACATTACCAAGTTTGAGATCATTGAAGATCACAGGGAATGCATTATCATTATCAAATCTAAATCTACCTAAATTAGAGAGTCTAAGCATACAGATTTATGGCTCCAGTGAGAGAAGTTTTTCCCGGACAATACTATTCAGAGAGGTGAAGTGTCCTAATTTGATTGATCTTGATTTACAGATTGGTTCAATACCTGAGGGGTTCCCTTATATCACCAAAGAATTAAAATCCAGTATCAAGAAAGTTGAAACTATGTCAATTGCCACACACTCAAATACCTTTACTGATGCATTTGAACAACTCGAGTTTGATAACTTAGTTCAATTGACATTGAAGCATAATGAGATTGGCATCGTTACAGACCTTCCAATGAATCAGCGAATCATACCAAAACAAGAAACATACGAGATCAATCCATCTAAATTAAATTTCCCGAAATTGGAAGATCTTGAGCTCTCAGCCTTTGACAAATTCAACTCGAGTTTCCTTCATCCAGAAGTTATTTATTCTAAACTTCAGGTATTATCATTGATGTTCAAAGTTGGTGAATCTGCACAACGTTACAGAATCACCTCTTCAAATTTCCCACAATTAGCTAGGTTATGCATGAGATATTCCAACAGATATGGACCATTGAAAGAGTGCGATATTGTTATTGAGATTGATGATTTGACATCTCTAGAGTCGGGATTTTATGATGCGAATTTACAAATTGAGTATGTTGGTAAAGGTGGATCGGGTTTAATGGAAAAGAAGATGATGGCACTTCAGGATGTTTCTACCACAAGTTGATTAGACACACAATTATACATGTTTAATTGGATACGACATGCTTGGTACATTAGTAATTGGCCATAGGCTCCGAAAGTAGACTATCTACAGTGATATTAGTTAATGATAGGAATTGTGGAATCCAACTTTGCTGTTGGGGTTTTTCCGTGACAGATCCCGGATAAACTAGTGTGTCACTATAACTTCACCAGCACCAGCGAGACTCGACAATGGACACTAGTGCAACTACCAATAGCAGAATTGCTTCTTTAATAACCAGCCACTGTCCGTGTCCAATCACAGCAGCCCCCGCATCTCTCACGGCCATCACGTGAGTCCACGCCAGAATCTCTTCTGCGGGTTTCTTCGCTCCGTCTGAAATGGCCGACCGCCTTTAAGGGAAGGATCTTCGGTGGACTTTGCCCCCAGGCAGACAATCGTTGGTGTCTCCGCCTGGAGCACATTCTTCCAGAGGGAGCAGCCCCGTCCGGGAAAACCTTCTTCCGTCTAAGGACTAGCTTACTGCTGCGCAAACCAATCGAAAAATACCCCCCAAAAAATCATCCGAAGCAATAAAGATTACAAATTTCGAAACTTTTGACTACACCCATCACTGTCTTCCACTACGAACCAGTATCAATTGCCGCTGAAATGAGTCAGGCCCAATTCATCGAGAACACAGTTATCACCGTCTTTGGTGCCTCTGGTGACTTAGCCAAAAAGAAAACTTTCCCTGCACTTTTTGGGCTTTATAGAGAGGGCTATTTGTCTGACACCACTAAAATCATTGGTTATGCCAGATCCAAATTAACCGTTGAAGACCTAAGAGAGAGAATCAAAGACTTTTTGAAGACTACAACTGAAGAATCAAAGGCTAAAGTTGATCCATTCTTGCAATTGATCTCATATGTTTCTGGTCCATACGATTCTGCTGAAGGTTTTATCGAATTGAATAAGGAAGTCGAATCTTTCGAAAAAGAGAGATCCGTTACTGAACCTCACAGATTATTCTACTTAGCATTGCCACCTTCTGTCTTCGTTGATGTTTCTAAACAAATCAAAGCCAATGTCTATGCTGAAAACGGTGTTACTAGAGTTATCGTTGAAAAGCCATTCGGCCATGATTTGGAATCATCCAGAGAATTACAAAAGAACTTAGCTCCAATCTTCAAAGAAGAAGAAATCTACAGAATTGATCATTACTTAGGTAAAGAATTAGTCAAGAATTTGTTAGTTTTAAGATTTGGTAATCAAATCCTGAACTCTTCATGGAACAGAGAACATATCAAATCCATCCAAGTCTCATTTAAAGAACCATTCGGTACTGAAGGAAGAGGTGGTTATTTCGATAATATCGGTATTATCAGAGATGTCATGCAAAACCATTTATTACAAGTCCTTACTTTATTGACCTGTGAAAGACCAGTTTCTTTCAACCCAGAAGCCATTAGAGATGAAAAAGTCAAAGTCTTAAAAGCAATCAGTCCAATTGATCCAAATGATATCATTATTGGTCAATACGACAAATCAGAAGATGGTTCCAAACCTGCATACACTGACGATGAAACGGTCAACCCAGGTTCCAAAGCTGCCACCTTTGCTGCATTCACCGTCAACATCAAGAATGATAGATGGGATGGTGTTCCAATTATCATGAGAGCTGGTAAGGCTTTAGAACAAGGTAAAGTGGAAGTCAGAGTTCAATATAAAGCAGTTGCATCTGGTATTTTTGAAGAAATCCCACCAAATGAGTTAGTTATTAGAATCCAACCAGATGAAGCCGTCTACATTAAAATGAATGCTAAGACTCCAGGTTTATCAACAAACACTCAATTAACAGATTTAGATTTGACTTATTCTAAGAGATACAAAGAATTCTGGATTCCAGAAGCTTATGAATCATTAATTCGTGATGCATTACATGCTGATCATTCTAATTTCGTCAGAGATGATGAATTAGATTATAGCTGGAAATTATTCACACCATTATTGGAATACGTTGAAGGTCCAAATGGTCCTATCCCAACTAAATATCCATATGGTTCAAGAGGTCCTAAGGAGTTAAGTCCATACCTGGAAGCACATGGTTATGTATTCACTAAGAATGGTCATTATCAATGGCCAGTTACTACTCCATCAAAGATCTAGATGTGTTGAGATGAGTAGGTAAAAAAATGGTGGTGTTTGATAGATTTTTGTAATTCTGGGAAGATAGTTAGTTATTACCAGTGCCAGCATTGGATTGATTATCTTTCCTTATGTTGTCTTTTTGATGAATGATGTTCGCTTCTTTAGTATGTTTTTTTCTTAATCATTGATGTCCTTGATCGTATTAAGTTGTAAACCTACGAGCCAAATTATACCTCAAAAATCGATGTATTAGAAATTAACTATATGCATAAAACGTGACCTCCACACTCCTTAAAGCCCAACTCTCTCTTACTCGAGTTCATTTTCCCAACACTGGCTAACAAACTTTGCCATATTAACCTTCTTCTTACTCTGACCCACAATCCAAGGATGTAATAGCATCTGTCTTGGACTGGCTCTCTCATTTGGATTCTTCTTCAAACAATAATCTAAGAATGATCTGAATGCGCTTGTCCATTGGATATCATCACTGAAACTCAAATCAGGTGTGAAACTCATGATCAGTATCAACACTTCAATAGGTGCAGAACCTTCAACATCAATATCCAATGGAAATTTACCCTTCGCGACTTCTAATAGTGTCAAACCAAGTGACCAAACATCACTAGTGACTGAATATGGATGTCCTTGAATTCTTTCTGGAGCCATATAATATGATGTTCCTGTGAAAGTCGTAGCTAATGAATTCACAACTTCTCCACTGACACCGAAATCACAAAGTTTGACTTCACCATTGGTATTTAATAATATATTTTGTGGTTTGATATCCCTATGAATGATCTTATGTTCATGTAAATAAGATAACCCCTTCAGCACACTTTCTGCAATCTTACCCAAGACTTTTTCACCAATGATACCACCTCTTGATTTGACTGTTTTATAGATTGAATCCAATGATTTACCATCCATATACTCCATTGAGATACAAATTGATGCATTCTCTTCATTTAAAAACATCCCATAATACTTCACAATATAAGGACTCTTACATGATTTATTGAACTGTAACTCTCTCAAGATCTGCTTCTGGGTCTCGGCAGCAGATGTATCAGAAATAATTTGTTTCAATGCAAACACAGTCTTTCCATGTTTCAATTTACATCGACTCACAGAACCACCAACACCTTCACCCAACACCCCCAATTCGACAATCTCTCCATTTCTAGCTGCAATTTTCCATTCTTCCAACTCAAGATTTTCGACATCTCTGAAATTATTATTATGTGGTAATACCAGTGTTGAATCACCTTCATCATTTTCATTCCTTATACTATTGACATGATCATATCTCGTGTCATCATTCTTATTATATGTTCCTGTTCCATCATCTCCGTTACTCTCCAGCGTGGTATTGTAACTATTATCTAAATGAGTGTCTTCTATACTGATAGGAGGGGTCTTCAATGGGGTTCCAGAAACAGAATTGGAATCCATCTCGGCCATAATCTCAGCACTGAACATACTTAAACCATCAGATGCAGCTGTTAAAGGGGTAGAGACATGTGATGGTGATGAAATCTCCAGTCTTGATAATTTACTAGTTGTTGTGGACAGCATCAATGAAGGTGACGATGGAGGACGCGATGTGTTTAATGGGAGTGGTGGAGGTTGTTGTTGTTGTTGTGATGGAGGATGGACTGATAATGAAGGAAGTTTCAGACGAGGTGATTTTGGATTCCGGTTGCCAGATCCCGGAGGTCTCAACAGCGGAGGGGCAGACATTGTGCAAAACGAACGTGAGGATGTGTGAATCTGTTGATATAGGATTGAGATCAATAGAAAGTGTTTGTGTTGAATTTCAGATCGAAGAATTCCGAAACCTGAATAGAGCAAATATTCCGAATGAGGCAATGTACTTTAAAAGGTAATATTCGCGGAAGAATTGACACAATTAACAGAATATGAGATAAAGAAGACATTCGATAGTTAATAATGGTTTTCATCAAGAGATACAATTGATCATTGATCAATAAGTTATAAGTTACTGAGTTATAACTAATGTAATATAGAATGTAAATATAAATATATAAATGAATGAATAATAATTAAAACCATAAAGAACCAAAATAAAATCAATGTGCAAATCTAAATTCTAATCTGGCAGTGCCTTCATCTCTTGATGTCAAGATATGATCAGCTTTCTCTTCCTCTCTTAATTTATTCCAAACAGCTACAGTTTAATGAAATTTGAAAAGTTAAACAAATTCTCTCTTTATGGCTCCAACCGCGAACCGAACCTAAAGCGAACCGAACAAAAAAAAAAGTATTATGAGCGATGTTTTAATAGATAACATTACAAGATAAAAAAAAAAAAATTAGTCTATACCGGGTAACCCCTATTTTTCGCGGAGACTTCGTTGGAACAATCTAAGTGGAATACGTCAATAACAATGAATCAGGCTATAAATAATTCAACGACAATGGCACCAAAATTGGAAGAGTGGGAGATCAAGAAGTACTGGGAAATCTTCAGTGGGTTGAAACCAGAAAACAACAAACTTTCGGGAGATAAAGTCTCACCAGTGCTCAAGAATTCCAAACTTAGTGATGATAAGTTATCAAAGATTTGGGAATTGGCTGATATTGATCAGGATGGGTCTTTAGATTTCGAGGAGTTTTGTGTTTGTATGAGATGTATTTTTGATTTAGTCAATGGTACTGTTAGTTCATTGCCTGATGAATTACCTGATTGGTTGGTTCCATCATCAAAAGCTCATTTGATTCAAGCCAAAAGGGCATTAGCTGGTGGTAACAGTGGCAGACTCTCTTCAGATTCAGAAGATGAAGACTTTGGGGGTGAACAATTTGATTGGTATATTTCACCAAATGATAAATCCACATATGAACAAATTTATTCAAGTGCAGCTGATAGATTCGGTAGAATTACATTCACTTCATTAGATGGGTTATACAAGACATTACCTAATGTTCCTGATGCAGATATCAGATTCGCATGGAATTTAGTGAATCCAAGATCAAGTGAGACTATAGATAAAGATCAAACACTAGTCTTCTTGCATATGCTGAATCAAAGAGAGAATGGTAAGGAGATCCCAAGAGGTGTTCCATCTTCATTAAGAGCCACATTCTCTAAAGAGACTCCTGATTATTCATTAGATTCTCATCAGGCTGATATCCAACAATCCAAACCAACAAGTACAAAACAAACTTTTGCTAATAATTATTTGTCTAGACTAGGTGGTTCTGGTGTGGATAATACTAAAGGTACTAATTTCTCGACTACTAAGGATACTGATTGGGAAGAAGTTAGGTTGAAAAGAGAACTAGCTGATTTAGAGACCAAAATTGCCCAAGTTGAAAAAGAAAATGAACAGAAGAAGAATGAAAGATCCAGTGTGTTGAATGGAAAAGGAAGTTCATCAAACAAAACATTATTGATAATAAAGGAATTAGAACAATTGTTAAAATACAAACAAAACCAGTTAGTTAATGACAGCAAGAGTGGAAACGTTTCTGAAATTTCAAGTGACATAGATACTGTTGAAAGTCAAGTTCAAATCCTTGAACAATACCTACAACAAAAGAAAAACGAAGTTGAAGAATTGAGAAGGGAGATTGCAACAGCTAGATCATGAACTTCATGGATCATCAATCTCAAATCATTCCAGAACCGGGACCCGGGGTATGATTTCCAATCAAAGTTTTCTAGTGGGCCTTTGTATAATATGATTAACAATTACGAATCAGTTTAACGATAAATTATGACCCGTAACATGCATACTCACATAGTCAACAAAATTTTCCACTAACAAAAATCACACCCATAAACGCAATGGACTTCTGTCGACCGAAGTAGCATCTTTATAGTCCGGAGACACAGTGGCTAGCCTCACGAAGTCTTCCATTTTTCCAGTTTTTTTACTTGTGATTTGAGGTTATGCATTTCGGTGTTTAGCGTGTTTTCCCCATATTTTAAGAATGTGGGAATAATGGAAGAACCTTCAAGAAAGCATAGATATTAGAAATCACTCAAAATAAGGCTGAATGGAGGTGTCTGTCTGGGGGATTCTGGGGTACTTTTGTGTATTATGCGCAGATCGTTTGGTCGTTTGTACTAGTATGATCGATGGTGGAATGATTATTTCTAGTGTTATGGCACCATTGAACACAAGGCACTATCTACAACTCTCTACCCTGGTCTTTTAACTGGTTCCTGCAAAACTCGCCGTTGAAACTGTCTTCTGTCTGTCCCGGGGATTGCAGGCTTCCTAACATTGGCCTCATTTCAACAAATTATAGGGCTCGCTTGAGCAATTCCCCAAATCTGTCCCACCTGCTTTTGCATGGAATTAAGAACACCATGGAAGAACATGATAATGCTAATCACAACTGCCTTTTAAAACTTGAAATCAGCAACAGAAAAGGGTAGAAAGGAACTCATATTATCAACAGTGAACACTCCCATCTCTCCACGCTTTTTGGCCGCTCCAGCGAAATTTGACTTGCGTATGCCGGTTCTTTTACGTACACGATACGGTGTTTGTTCTTCGTGCATGATCCATCTAAAAACAAGAAAAGTTGTTCCAAAGCCCAACAGTTCTGGAATATCGTGGACTCCTATATTACACACTCCCATTTGTCATCTACGAGGTCATTCCTTAAGGATAACTGGCAGTTGACACCCTTGTTTTCCAAGTATTTAAATGATCTCAAATCCCCTGCAGTTGATACCAATTTCATGAACTCTTTTAATTAGAAAAGAAAGTCACAAAATGTCTGCTTCAACATCCATTAAAATCACACTTCCAAACGGTCTTTCATACGAACAACCAACTGGTTTATTCATCAATAATAAAGTCGTTCCTTCACAATCTGGTAAGACCTTTGCTGTCATTAATCCATCAACTGATGAAAAAATCGCTGATTTACACGAAGCTGATGATGCTGATGTCGATATCGCTGTCGAAGCAGCTTACAAAGCCTACAAAAAATGGTCTGTTGTTGATCCGCAAATTAGAACCAAAGCTTTATTAAACCTTGCTGATTTATTAGAAAGGGATGCGGAATTATTAGCATCAATTGAATCCTTAGACAACGGTAAAGCATTACATTGTTCCAGAGCTGATTTGAAAATCGTTGTCTCATACATCAGATCTGCTGCTGGTTTCGCTGACAAAGTTGATGGTAGAACAATCAATACCGGTAAGGATTACTTTAACTTCACCAGAAGAGAACCATTAGGTGTCTGTGGTGCCATTATCCCATGGAATTTCCCATTGATGATGTGGGCTTGGAAAATTGGTCCTGCTCTAACCACTGGTAACACTGTTGTCTTGAAACCAGCTTCAGCTACTCCATTATCTGCTTTATATGCTTCCACTTTAGCTATTGAAGCAGGTATCCCAGAAGGTGTCATCAATATTGTCCCTGGTTCAGGTAGAAAATGTGGTGAAGCCATCTTAAGACATCCAGTCATCAAGAAAGTCGCATTCACTGGTTCAACTGGTATCGGCAAGAGAGTCATGGTTGCTGCTGCTGAATCAAACATCAAGAAAGTCACTTTGGAATTAGGTGGTAAATCACCAAACATTGTTTTCAACGATGCTGATATCCCATCAACTGTGCAAAACTTGATCACTGGTATCTTCTTCAACAATGGTGAAGTATGCTGTGCTGGTTCAAGAATCTATATTCAGGAAGGTATATATGACAAGATCCTTCCAATCTTTAAAGAAGAAACTGAGAAATTGAAAGTTGGTAACCCATTCGAAGAAGGTGTTTACCAAGGTGCTCAAGCCACTCCAGACCAATTCGAAACTGTCCTAGAATACATCCAAAAGGGTAAAGATGAAGGTGCTACTGTATTGACTGGTGGTGAAAGAATTGGTACCAAGGGTCATTTTCTCCAACCAACCATCTTCACTGATGTTGGTGACGACTTCTGTATCTTAAAAGAAGAAATCTTTGGTCCAGTTGCCTGTGTCTCCAAATTCCAAACCATTGATGACTTGATTGAAAGAGCCAACGATTCTGAATTCGGTTTAGGTGCTGGTATTCACACTGAAAACGTCAACCGAGCTTTAGATGTCGCACAAAGATTGGAAGCTGGTATTGTCTGGATCAACACATATAACGATTTCCATGCATCTGTGCCATTTGGTGGTTACAAGGAATCTGGTATTGGTAGAGAAATGGGTTCTGAAGCTTTAGATAACTACACTCAAATAAAAGCCGTCAGATTAAAATTGAAAGCTTTGGAAACTTAGGTTCGTTACTTCATTGATCGAAGTGCAAAAGGGGTATATATTAAAATGTTCATAGATTGAATCTAATTGAAAGTGTAGAGACTTCAACCAGCTCTAAACCTGTTCTTTGTCTTGTCTGACATTGGTCTTGATAATCTCCAGTCATCTTGATTCACAGCAAATCTATTGAACATTGGAACAATTCTCTCTTCCTTCTTCTTAGCAACTGTCTTGTGACCATTAATCTCGAAAAATTCTGGTGAGATCTCCACCAACCACTTAGGTTCAATGGCGCTGACATGTACCATATACTCTTTAGTAGTGTTCAAGATGTTGTTGTATAACACATATTGAGAGTTGTTCTTGATTGCACTTGATGGATGAATATAGACCTGGGTCTGTTCTTGTAATGTCTTGTAACCTTCATTATTGTCTCTCTTTGCAATATTCTTGAAGAAACCAGAGCACAGTGCTTTTCTAACGGTATCTGTATTAGCACCGCAGCTTATAATTGGATATTTGAACTTCTTGAAGATTCTAATCAATTGGTTTCTGATATCTTGTGCTCTTCTAAGACTCCTCTCTTGTATGAAATTATCCTGACACCAATCCCGACCATAATCACTATTCACCCAAGCGTTGTAGATGTTCAAGTATGTCAAATGATCACCATGTGGATGGTTGAACCGTGCCTTCTTTCTCTCTTGTAGCTCTTGTTGTGCCTTACTTCTGAAGAAGATATTTGGCGTAGTAATCATTGCAAAAATGCTGATCATCTCATCTGAACATTTGTAATGAATTGACTCAATCAGTGTCTTGGAAATAGTAGGATCAGCCGGAATATTAACCAAATTTCTACCAATTGTAGTGATCCTTGACTCATCATCAACAGCTTTCAGATAATACAGATCATTCAGTGACAGCATAATAGATTCTCTCTTCGGTGGATCCATGAACTCGAAATTCAACAAATCATTGATTCCAATAGCTTTCAACATCAATATAGTATTGCTCAAATTCTGTCTTTGGATCTCAGGGATAGTATTTGGTGACATTTCATTCGTGTATGCTAATTCAGTGTATAGTCTGTAACATTTACCAGGACCAATACGACCTGCTCTTCCTGATCTTTGATTTGCCTGGGCTTGGGAAATTGGTCTAACAACAAGGGAATCCATACCCAATTTCGGGTCATATGCATTGATTTTGGCAAAACCTGGATCAATGACATAGAAGATACCATCAATGGTCAATGAAGTCTCTGCAATGTTGGTAGCAAGAATAACTTTTCTAGAGCCTTTTGGTGTTGGTTCAAAGATTCTGGATTGCATTTCTGATGGTAATGCAGAATAGACTGGCAAGACAATCAATTCCTGAATGGAGTCATCCTTCATAGATTTGATCCGTTCTGATAGGACTTGAACTGACGTTTCAATTTCTTCTTGACCAGTTAGGAAAACCAAAATATCACCCTCTGGTTCAGAAACATGAATTTGTAAAATTGTTTCAATTGTAGCTTGTAAATAATCAAATTCGGGTTCTTTAGCATATAATATCTCAACAGGGAAGGTTCTACCAGGGATTTCAATAATAGGACAATCATTGAAAAACTTTGAAAATTTTGATGAATCCAAAGTAGCAGAAGTAACAATAATCCTTAAATCGGGTCTCTTCAAAGCAGCCTTCTTCAACAATGCAAACAACACATCAGTAGCAATGGTTCTCTCATGTGCTTCATCTAACATAATGGCAGAATATTTGGACATCTCAGGATCAATCAATGCCTCTCTTTGCAACATACCATCAGTCATATACTTAATCTGAGTATTAGGACTCGTCTTCTCATCAAATCTAACATTATAACCAACTTCTTGGCCTAGCCTAACGCCCATTTCTGCAGCAACTCTTTTAGCGACAGAAGTAGCAGCAACACGACGTGGTTGTGTACATCCGATCATCCCATTTCTTGAGAACCCAGCTTCATTGAGATATTGTGTTAGTTGGGTGGTCTTACCCGAACCTGTTTCACCAACGATGACGACAAATTGGTTTTCTTTAACAGTTGAAATCAAATGATCTCTCATTTTGAAAACAGGAAGCGATTCTCTTTGTTCTTTCATCGGAAGTGATGTTCGTTTACCGTAAGTCACATTCTTAACTTTTCGTTCACCAGATTTAGAAAGATCAACTTCTTCAATCTTTTCTCTAGTGTAGGTTGGATCATCAGCAACTTCAGCATCCTTCTGGAGATTCTTATTCTTTGATTTTTGTTCTTCTCTGAGTTCTTTTATTCTCTGTTCCCTTCTTTCTTTAGCCAATTGAGATCCACTCATTGCGCTTCTGGTTAATGACCCTTCAGGTAATTTTTCCACCTTCAACGGTTCCAATTCATTAAGATCAGTCTTCAATACACCATCCAAAAATGGAGCAACCTTCTGCTTGACTTCAACGTTAAGTTCTGTTTCAACCTGCTCAAAATCATCATCTTCAATATTCCCATTACTTTCATTCAACTCTGGATAATCCTTAGCAGATAATGCACCAGCAGCGATCAGTTGTCGTATTTCCCAACGTTCAGGGGATGTTAGCCTCTTCTTGACATTCCTATGTGTTGAAACATGTAACTTTCTTCCTCTTTCGATGTTCGTCTCTATTATTTCACCTGTAAATTGATCAACATCTTTCATCGAAAGGTTTATTCTTTGACCATCCAATTTGATAACTTTGACAAAGACTTCCTGATCCCTTTTCAATATGTCTGAAGGATGTTCGATTCTTTCCTTGTCTATCTGTGAAATATGCATCAGACCTGATACTCTTCCTCTAACCCCGATCAAGTTAACAAATGCACCAAAATTAGTAATGTTCCTAACGATTCCTCTGTAGACTTTATTCACAACTGGTTCTGGATCTAATGAATCACGATCTCTAAATTCGTTATGGTTTCGCCTCTCTGGACTCCGGGATCTCTCCCTGGGTATTTTCAGATCTTGGTCTTCTTCCTTCTTGAAATCGTTCCACTCATGCAGTAAGTTTTCTCCATCATATTTGTCTTCTTGTTTGATTATATTTTCGTCATTGGGTAGTGCCAAAACATCATTGAGTCCAGAAGGTGCTTCCAATTTGACTTCAGCTTCTTCTTCCTTGATAACGGTAGCGGGTTTTCTCAGCTCTGTTAGCCATCCATGTAGCTTATTGAGGAACTCTAAAGGAAACTCTGCACCCATCTTCTCTAAAGATGATCTGAACTCTTCAAATGATGATGAGTTTTTATGCAAATCCAGCACAAAATCAGCCACTTCTGGTTCATCTTCACCAGCTGCTTTCAGTATCTCCTTCCGTATTTTATCGAGTGCTAGCATAATCTTGAAAATGGTTGGGTTCTGGAATTTGAAGAAACTAGAAACTCTGTTTACCTTTCAGTTTAGCTATAGCATTTAATTATTTTCCAAGCTTACTAAGCGGCCCTTAATATTTAATATCTAATATGTTATTACTACTATACAGCTTCTGTGTTGAGTTACATTTGTGATCCTACATCTGGAACTGTCTTGGCCTTACCCCCAAGTGCCAGGATGAAACAATCGAAGAGTATGCAAAAGTGGCAAGACAGTGGCACAAAGGGAAGGTTATCGAATATGGTGGAAATCTGATGAAGTATACTACAGAATGACCATAACCAGCTCAATTCTAATATATTATCTTTATTAAGAAAGGGCAACTATCGTACACTGCGTCATACAAACTAGGTTTCAAATTCAGCATCTCTTATTCCGTTCTTGTCAATGACTTTTACCTGAGTGAAAAGTTAGTATAAGGTTCCAGTAACAAACAAAAAGATAACAATCAACTTACGAATAGACCTTTGAACTCAACAGGCATTCTTGTTTGCAATTCTTTGGTACATTGCTTCAATAGTTCCAGACCTTGTTCAGTGGTGAAGTCCGGTCTATAGTGATGATCTAATAATGAGAAAGTGTAGAATGCAGCATAACCATGGGCAGCATAAGGTAAATCGACATTTGTACCCAAGTAATCTATCCAATTCAATGATGGCTCTTCTTTCTTTTGATCATAACCTGCGACCAAGACGTTAACTTGATATGGTTTCTGCGACTGGTGTTAGTATCATGATTGTCTGGGGAATATGAAATGATGGGGGTAACATACTCTAGATCTTAATGATTTAGCCAATTCATTTCTTGTGAAACTGGCAACTGCCTTTGGACTCAATTCATAATTCTCACGTATACCATAAAGCTGTATGTTTGCCTGGATGTATTCTGCAAATTGCACTGATTGTTAATAGTTAGGGGCGATTCAAATAATCAAACAGAAATCCCGCTCAATGGGATCAATTAAAGTTACATACCCGTATCACCTGCTTCACCGGTATATGCAAGCAATGTGTGGTCACTCAATGCTCTTGTCTTGTCGTCATTGGATCCTATGATTGAAATACCTCTAGACACAGCTTTTGAAGTGGCGATAATGACAGCGTCATTGACTTTGATTCCTAATATGACATCCATTTTCTCTATTTTTTATATGATTCAGCGATGTTTTCGTGGAGAATTGGAAGATTATACTGTTTGTAAGGAATCTAATTGCTTCCGATCCTTTAATCAATTGAATACTACTAAGTTGATTTCTGTTCATCGAAATCTCGTTTGTTTTGAACTTTGTGATTTTCAGAACACGATTTCGCGAAATCTTAGTAAGACATTATGTAACATCAATTACTTGGTAGGGGCACAATATATGAGAACATTTGATCAAGAGCTGGACCAGTCATCTAAAGAGTTAGAAAAGGCTATAAACGCCAAACAAGATCATTTATTCGACAACTGTGTACTCCTTGTAACTTGCTTCCAAACTGAGAAATTTTTGTGTTCGTCCCCAACATTCTGATATTTTAACTAAACGCGAACTTTGGCGATTTTTTCTAATACGCGTCAGATTCTAAATTCATTTCAAAACAAAATACCATTGCAACTATCCTTAACGCCTCCACGATCCCGTCCAAATGCCAGGCATCCAGTACGGTCCCACAGATTTGCCACCTCCTGCTACATCCAGCACCTCGTCGTCTCCAATAAACCCAAACCAGTCATCTAGATTCGACACCATGACCTCATCACCAACCAAAGCCATAGGGGAAGAATCTCAAGAACCTGAACAGGTCATACAATCAAACAAGCCATCCTCATCAGATATGATCTATTACTATGAAAGAATACTTCCCTTCAGATACGTATTCCAATGGTTGAATCACTCACCAAAGCCACAATCTGATTTCACGATGAGAGAATTCGCATACGAATATAGATCTGGTGCATATCAACGTTATAACTCCTATCCAACATTAGAAGATTTTAAGAACTCAGTGATCAAGGCTAATCCAACACGTTTTGAAGTTGGTGCAGTGTATTCGATAAACCCAGTTGATAGAAAGACCGTTCCTAAATCAGCTATGAAACCATTAGAAAAAGAATTAGTGTTCGACATTGATTTAACTGATTATGATGATATCAGAACATGTTGCTCCAAAACTGCAATCTGTACGAAATGTTGGCAATTTATTACCGTTGCTACCAAGATTTTAGATAAGGCATTGAAAGAAGATTTTGGATTTGAACATTTGATTTGGGTTTTCTCAGGTAGACGTGGTGCGCATTGTTGGATTAGTGATAAAAGAGCAAGAATTTTGGATGAATCAAAGAGAAGAGCTATTGTGGAATATCTTGATATTTTGAAGAATAAAGGATCCAAAAGATTGAGCTTACGCCGTCCTTATCATCCACATCTTGAGAGATCATTTAATATCTTGAAGAATGAATTCATTCCTTTGATCTTAGAAAACCAAGATCCATGGAGAGAGAACTATGAGGAACTACTAATGAAATTACCAAATCAAAAAGTTAACAACTCACTTAGAGAATTGTGGAAAAGAAATCCGGATAGGTCAAGCTTTGAAAAATGGCAAGATATCGATGAAGTTGCCAAAAGGCTTCAAATCAAAAACTTGGAATTGAAAATAATAGTTGAAGCTAAACAAGATTTGATTATGGAGACAATGTATCCAAGATTAGATGTTGAAGTCTCCAGACAGATGATCCATTTATTGAAATCACCATTTTGTATACATCCAGGAACAGGTAATGTTTGTGTTCCATTTGATTCATCAAGACCTTTTGATCCAACTACATCTCCAAACTTAAGACAAATTCAACAAGAGATGGAAGAATGGGAATACAATAAACAAAGCGCTGAAAATTTAGAGGATAAGAAGATCCATGATTATGAAAAGACTAGTTTGAAACCATACGTTGAGTTGTTTGGTAAGTTTGTTAATAACTTATTGAGTGATGAAAGAAGTTCCGTTAAAAGAGAACGTGAAGACGATGAAAGTCTAGAATTTTAGTGCATTTATGATCGGAATCATATACTATTCAATCGTGAATCTGTACTGTAAACCTCTGTCTTTAAAGCTACAGAAACCTCTAAAATCATAACATATCATAAATCTATCAGAAGCTGTAGAGCAAAAAATAGCATAGCAAACCCCACCATAATAAAACAAGTATATCTCTTTCTCTTTCTCTTTCTCTAGTCAAAACAAGGACAACAATTCAACAATCTAGACCACACAGACTGCACTCTTTGAGAATTCACACTAGTCACCACAATAGTACCTTCACCAGCATCATGATGCCACTCCAACACCTCAGATCCATCCTCAATCTCAAAGAACCCAGAAGTGATGTCAATCTTGATATCATCATAATCAAAATGCCAACGGGGTAAATAGATCCTAGTTGGATGTGATGTATCTTTATTACCCCTGATGTTCAAACTATATGTGACATTCTTCAAATCGAAACTAGAATCAATGAAATCACCGTTTAGAGTAACACAATATGGGCGAACCACAGCATCAATTGCTCTGATACCATCATGGCTTGGCTTGGTGTAATCATCATTGTAGTCCTTATCACTGTACTTGAATGAGAGAGTGCTTTGATCACTTCCACTCTTATGAGAACCAATCAATGTTGAGCCCGCAACACTATCAGATCCACTTGATCCAGGCAAACTGTATTGTGATACTTTACCATGGATAGTGGTTTTTGGTGATAATTTGTTGAAATTTGGGGTGTTATTGTTGAAATCTAAGGATTCGTTGATATCATCATTTCTTGACCAGAATGAAAAATCTTCACAATTGAAACGATCACCCCATTTATGACAATTATCGGATGTGTAACACCACCATGAATGGGAGATATTTGATGACTCTAATGCGAATGATAATGCATCTAATGCTGATGTTTGTGATGAGAAGTTGTTTTCTTCATAAGCTTTCTTGTCATCCATATCAAAAGGCATACCGGTTTCCGAGAAGATAACTGGAATATTCTCACCTAAGTTTCTTTGACCTTCTTCTTTCATTTCACGTAATTGTTTCTTGAAGCTGTTTCTAATTGCTGTCTCACCAAAGACAATACCAAATACTGGGTTCGAGTAACGATGTCTGACGATTCCCAACGTATCAACGTTATAGGTTTTATTCCATGTCTTGAACATCAAAGACATACCATCATAATAATGTGGACAAAACACAGTATTCTCGTCAATCAAATCAGTTCCTTTCAAATGTGGTGGTTCATGTAATGGTGGAGGTTGCATGAAGATGATAATATCATGTTGAATGGCTCTCATAGATTTTCTGAATCTCTGATAGAAATCAACAAAATAATTTCCAATGAAGTATTCATCATCAACAGTTTGATTTGCATCTTGATCATATGAAAAATAATCCGGAACCAAAGCAGCTTGTCTATCACTATCCCAGACCCCATGTTGTTCCCATAGACATTGACCTAACTTCCATCCTTCATCTCGTTGAAATCCATAATGTTTATCATATTTATCTGTGTCTAACCAGACACTAGTACCTTTTGGATCAACTAACTTTTTGCCAATTTTTTTTGGTCCAGTGATGGAAATTCTATACTCATCAACTTCAACTGGAATACCAACACCTAATTTCAATGATTGTAAGATCGATGGACATGTATCGATTCTTAATGGATAGTCAGCTGGGACTTCATTGATATTTGGTGTGGTCAAATACCCACAATTTGGTTCATTAATAGTTTCAATACCAAGAAGGGTCTTCTCTGATAGATGTGGTGCTAATACTCTGATTCTCTTGAGTAAATGAGTGAATGCATTGATGAAATGCCTTTGTAAATAATGTTGGATGTTGACACCATTAATGATACATTTGGGAGCAAATTGTTCACCTGCGAAAAACAACACGAACATGGTACCAGCAGCCAATCTTTTATAATTTGTAGTCCATAGCATCTTTGGATATGCCTCAGGGTCCTTAGGAAATGCGTTCTCTATCATAGCCGCTTCAGTAGGCACAAAGTTTCTTGGATTGAAACCAGCAGCATACAATGTCCATAATGGAGCACCATCACCACCTGAGTATCTCGACCAAACGTCCTGATGAGGATCCAAATAAACATAAACACCACCAATCTGATCTATAATCTTCAACACCTCCACCGTATACTCAATGAACTCCTCGTCATATTTTCCCGGTCCTGCATGTTCAAGGGCCTCCCATGTTATGATATATCTGATCGAGTTGTACCCCATGCTCTTGATCCTGCGAATATGATGCTCCACTTCATTCAAAGCGAACGGTCTGCCCACGAACGACACAGTATCACCCTCGTAGAACAGATCACCATCCTTCCCAACTAAACGTCTATGACTCGGGAAATTTGGCTGTTTAGGGAACTTGGAGCCCCCGTCAACGTTGATTCCTTTCAGCTGGACGCTTCTTCCTTGATCATCACGGAAGAAACCGTTTTTGCCACATCTGATATGACCTTCCAGCATCTTGTAGCAGCTTCTGATGTTGCGTTTCAGAGACATTGGGAAGGACGAAGGGTGATTTTCATTAGGAGAAAGATAAGTTGCGGGTATATAAGACAGATGGTAGGGGCAGCGCAGAGTAAGGAGCCTGAGTAATCGACGGAAAATAGTGAATTATGTATCAGAAGGTTACTTTTCGCAGTCTTTGTTACTCTGAGGATGCTCCCTACTTTATACCAACAGTAATTTCAACTTTTTAGACCGCACAAGTGTGCCCAAGGGGTTATCAGTAAAGTGTCCCTACCAGTTTTCAGATCCACTGTTGCATAATCTATTACGTCATATTCCGTGTTAATTCCCCCTCGGAAATGATCCTTCAGAAATTTTTATTCAAGCTCATCGCCTTTACTTTTAATACTTTAGTAATCCATCTCAAAACAAGTATCCCACACCAAATGAGCCAAGAAGTCCCAGATAAGGAAGAATACGTTGACGCTAACGAAGTTGAAGAAGTCGTTGAACAATCAAACGAAGCTGAACCAATCAGTGACGATGAAGATGTCGCCGATGCCAATGAAGAAGAACAAATGGATCAAGATGTCCCAGAAGAAGATAGAATTGAAGTCGACATGTCCAATAACTCATGGTCATACTTTGACAAACATGAAGATTCTGTCTTCACTGTCTTCTCACATCCTACACTACCATTAGTTGTATCTGGTGGTGGTGATAATACGGCTTACCTATGGACTTCACATTCACAACCACCTAAATTCGTTCAACAGATCAAAGGTCACAAGGAGTCCATCATTACTGGTGCTTTCACTGGTGATGGTGAGTTCTTAATTACTGGTGATATGGCTGGTAAAATCATTGTCCATCAATCACACAAGAGAGGCCAAGCATGGAACTTATATGCTGAATTAGAAGAAGTTGAAGAAATCACATGGATCACGGCACATCCAACACAACCTGTCTTTGCCTTTGGTGCAGCAGATGGGTCTGTATGGGTCTATCAATTGACTCCAAGTCCTGAACAGATCATGTCTGGGTTTTCTCATCAATCAGAAACTACATCTGGTGTCTTTGTCAACACTGATGATTTAGATTCTCTACATTTAGTCACTTCTTCCACTGATGGCTCTATTGTTGGTTGGAATGCATTCACTGCTCAAACTTATTTCAAATTGTCAGAACCAGAATTCAGAGGTCAAGTGTTACCATGGATCACATCATCATTGCAGAAAGGTTCACATATCTTAGCTGTTGGTTCAAATGAAGGTACTTTAGCTATAGTAAACGTGTCGAACGGTACTTTATTAACTACGTTAAAAGTCATTGAACTAACGGAAGACCACGATCCATTAGATGCCAGTATTGAAACCATATCATGGAGTGAAACGTTGCCATTACTGGCTATTGGATTAGTCTCTGGTAATGTCATCTTATATGATGCTAAAACGTGGAGAGAAAGACATCAAATCAAATTAGACGATACTGTCACAAAACTACAATTCATTCCAGGAACTCCATTCCTTATCGCATCCTCTATGAATGGTAAGATCTACAAATGGGATTCCAGAACAGGTGAAGAAATGTTTGTTGGTGTTGGTCACAATATGGGTATTCTTGATTTCAGTGCTGTTGAAAATGGTAACAAGATTATCACTGCTGGTGACGAAGGTGTCTCATTATTGTTTAACACGGATCCAGCTTTCCTTGCACAACAACAGCAGCAGCAGCAGCAACAGCAACAGCAAACTCAGCAACAGCAACAGCAAACTCAGCCACAATCACAAGATATCAACTTGAACGAACAAGATTAGATAGAGTATAATGCATGATTAAAGTCGGTTTTCTTGAACGTGTATCTGAGTCCCTGCTTCCCCCAATTACAATATTTGGTTTGAAGAATAATAAATTACGTATCTAGAAATCTATAAACTGTTAAAATACCTTTTATAGCTACGCTTAGCATATTTCTGTAGAGGCAGTCTTTTGATTATCCCCCAATCCAGTTTCAACAAAATTCGTGCTTCTCTGAAAAGATTTTCAAGGTCACTCCGGAATCCGTTTAGTATTGCATTCTTCAATTCAAGTTCAGTCTTGAGTAGCTCCTTTAGTTCCTTTGTCATTTCGACTGTGTAAATGTTGTAAAAATTGGTTCTCAATGACTTATAACTGGACTTGTTTCCAGGCTTATCCTTGGTTGCTTCATCAGTAGCAGAGTTAGGTCTAGAAAGAGTTGGATTGGTCAATATCTCTCTCGTAACATCAACACTCATACCAAAATCCAAGAACTTGATGGTCGGTTCATTGTTAAATAATCTAGCACGGATGTTACCTGCTTTCAAATCACCATGTATCACACCTATCTGATGAACGGAACATAGATCGTCAATGCTGTTCTTCAGACTGTTTATCCTCTGCTGCAATGTATAGTCTTCAATGTTTGGTAATGATTTGATGTATTCAAGTTTCAGGTACAACCCTTCACAAAACAAGTTGTTTCTTAAGAGTGACTGCCCAGTAGCAGTAGCATCAAACACATCATATATTCCAGATCTGTCATTCAACAAAAGTCCATAATCAAGCAATCTTGGTAAAAACCTCTCATATAGTGGACATAGCTCAGTAATTCTCTTGTAGGAGGTTGTTTCACTTAAAAAATTGAATGCACAGAGTTTGAAACAATTCAATGTAGTTAATTCAATTGTTTCACCAACACCAGGACCAACTTCAGTATCTAGGAATACTTTATCAAGACCCCTGATAACAATCATATCACCAGAACTTATTGGTAGTCTGGAGGCATCAAAAACTTTGAGAATGTGATCGGTATCTTTATGATGTAGCATCATAACAGTCGAGTATGACTTGTAAGGTATACCACCCTGAATAAACTCAAAATGAAAGTCTGGATGATCAAAAACTTCACTGGCAAATTGAATGGATAATGATTCTTTTGCATAAAAGGAAAATCTGTAGCAAACCAGCAATTCTTCAATACCAGATGATAATTCTTCGCAACTCAGAAACTCTTCACATATCATTTTTGACAACTCTTCCAATGTATAAGTACCACTTCTGGATTCATTATTTATCTCAATACACATCTGGACAAGTTTAGAGGTATTTTCCCTTGTCTTTCCGTCATAAATCTTTGAGACATTTTCTGGACTCTCATCAAAAACGTTAAACAGTTTAAGAATCAATAGACGTTGTTGTGCCATTCTCAAGATCTTAAGTGCATCAGTCTCTGTAGTATAATTCATAAGTAAGTCAATATGATGATACCTTGAAGTTTCTTCTGACTTAATGGATGGCGCATATGGTGATTCCAAATCAGATTGCACTTCTTTCAGAACACATGTGGAAATATAAGATATAAGGTTGGAAAACCTGCCATAGATAGATGTGTATTCCAATAGCACACTATCAGCTGACAACATTAGCAGATCAATGGTCTCTGTAGATCCTTTAGGTGGTTTTACCTTCAAACCGTCTATTAATCTTGGTGACGTCAGATCAGCTAACTTGATGGTTATTATATCAACACCATTAGTTAGAAAACCAATTGAACATTGTGTCGAAAACAGCTGCTTGATGACTTGGTCTAGAATACCAATTCCAAATTTAATTATTTTATGAACTCTGCTTCTTTTCGATGACAACGGCATTGGAACCATTGTTCTTGACCCTTCATCAAATGAGGAATTACCTGGCTGAATATAATTTTCATGAAGATCAGCAGGGTATGATGAAAGTAAAGCTTCAGCCTCATTTGCGAAATCATCCCAAATTTTATCTATATTTCCTACCTCGAGTTCACCGGAGTCGGATTCAAATGAAGATTCAGCAGTTGGTGATCTAGTGTTGTCTTTACTTACAAATGTATAAATTATATCCAAATTCTTGATACCTAACCTCTGAAGGGTCTGATCTATGATTTCATTAGTTGTGGTTGGACCAACTTCCGCTTCTTGAATTTCAGTAACCACTGATAGATATGCCATGGTTAGTTTACTAATAGTACTGAGGTGGGAGACTGGTTTAACTTCAACAACAGCACAAGTTTTTAACGCCTTATTTTGATTAATGGCATGAGTTGTACTATTTGACTGTAAATCTTGATACTGTATAACCATATCTGGTATAATCAAATTTTGAGTTGATACTGCCATCCTCTCGTCATTATCAGAGTATCTTAAACCCAATTCGGTGATTGGTTTCAACGTATCAAAATTGAGAACTTTCTTGGGGCCAGTACCAAGAAGTACCTCACTAACACAAGAAGAAATAGTACCACTAAATGAAATCTTTTTATTGTGGTTTTTCATCTTTGACTCAGACTTGACTGCACCATAGATACCAACTTTATTAATTGAACTACCAGAGCAGCTGAAGATACCCTGTTTTGCTAAATGGGAATTCAAACGAGTAAGGAGGGCCGTATGAATATCAATTTCAGGAGTTGGAAATTTCTCAGCAATGGGTTCAATACCAGCTTCTGAGGCGATCTTATTTGTGATCTGTGACATCAATGCAGAACCCATGGTTTCATCTGTTTGCCTCGTGAGCGAACTATTGAGTTTTGGAGTCTGTCTTATAGTGGAGTTTTCTAATGATTTGAGATCCTCAAACGAAGCTAACTTCAAAATTTCATTGTATAGTGATCTCAAAATCAACTGCGTTCTGGTGTTTGGGGTTATCTCTCTGAGCTCCGCAGATGGGCTTGGAACAATGTACCTTGATTTGGGATTGGTCCTAGCGTTTGTAATATCCCTATCATATAATCTTTCCTGATCACAGTGTTGAACGAGATAAGTGATTTCCTCTTTGAGGTTTGACCTCCTTGTCAAATTTAGTTCAGCTGACCGACCCTGAACAAAAGCTGTGTTGCTTATCCAATATTTCAATATCATGTCAGCGGCTTTTAGATTTGAACCTTGACCAAATGTCTTTGCCACTAACTCCAAACAGCCTTGTTCCAAAAATGGGTCTGGTTTGGACATCTTCTCCAATATAATACTGTCATCATCACCAGAATTAATGTCAACAAACACCAGGTTGAAATTTCCATCAAGAACATTCCCAACTATATCCTCCATTTGAGGAGTTAGCAACTGAGAACAATACTCAGGTTTGACTAGGACATCTAGCATTCCTAACAGCTTCGATGCTTGCAGACTAAAATAATCTTCAGGCAACCAGCCTGTGGGACATACACTGTCACAATAACCATTATACCATAAAAGATGCTTCGTGGGATCTTCCCTGTAAGACACATAATTCGCAGTATCAAAACTTCGACTCAACTTTGTTTCCAGCTCTTTCAATGCTCCATATGATGTACTAGTAGATTCAATTTTAGTAGCAAGCTCTACTAACTTCGAGAACCCGCCATCGTTCTCTCTGAGCTAGCAGCTAACATCAGGCACCACTTTTCAAGGGATTCCTTGGATATTATGATATTGTGAGAGGACCTTAACAGTCTGAGTGCATTTAGCATCTTGTGTGAATATAATCCACCTGATTCTGCAGTACCATCTTCAGAATTTGGGTTAACCCTCTTGGCAGATGGTTCCGAAATGAGTCGGTTAGTCATACTAATAATTTGCTTCGAAGAGACTGATAACCCAAGGGGGTTAAGTGGAAATTTTATAATGAAACGGAGAATCAATTCATAACATACAAACATCGCCTCCAACGATAATGAATTATTTCTCAAAATCTTAACGCCCTGCGGACTAAAATCTGCGAAACATTGTCTAGTGATAATTTATACTGGATGCGGTTAACATGGCATCAAATGCGACAATCATCCATCATGGACACCACTCTTTTGCACGCAGCACATACGAAAGTGCAACACTCAAAGTAGTTGACAATGATTTTCGCGAAAATTATTCTGGTTGGTGCAACACTTTTCTCGAATCTTCTTTCACATTCTTGCAGATTTGTCTTCCAGTTGCATGAGTTTGGAAATTTCTGTGAATTATTTGTAATACTGATAAATGAAAAATATAAAAAGGCACAATATCTCCCGAAATAATTTGAAATCTCTTCTCTTTTCTTTCGAATCATCGTAATCAAATCCTCACATTTCTAATCACAAACAATGTTATCTTTCGGCCACCAACCAGCTTGCTACACTACTTTAGGTCCTGGTTTTCTTGGGCCATCGGTTCATCATGATCCCTTTGATCATTTTTTCTGTCACAAACCAACTGTTAGAAGATCACCAAGTGTCAGATACAACGCTTCACAACACAACTTATCAAGATCTGCTTCTTTATGTGATTTACTAAATTTAGTCGATGGTGATTACTCAACTCCTGTCCACCATCAGTCTGCTCCACGTCGCCACCACCATCACCATCAACACCATCAAGCGGCAGATGTTGCCACTCCAAGACATCATCAACCAAAACCAAAGCCACAAGTCTATTCCAAAGGTTACGAATACCCGGAGTCTTATCAGATTCAAGTTATGAAGAGCAACAGAACAAATGATTTTGACAGTTATTCAATCATTTATAAGATTCAAGGTGATGAAACTTTGATCACTATCAAATCAGAAGATGATGAATTCGAAAAGTTTTTCAAATTTGATAATGGATCAATTGATGTTGAGAACATTACTTGGAAAGCCTGTGCCAATTGTTTGGCTATTACTATTCCAAAAGTTGTTAGAAGACCAACGGTCAAACTTCATCAACAAAGAGAACAACCACAAAATCAACCAAAACCATCACCAAAGAAAGTCAGAGTCGACACCAATGAAAAGAGAGAAGCACCAAAGAAACAAGAACAACCAACAAAACCAAGAATCGTTTCCATTCCTATCGAATTCACTGATTCTCATCAAAATGTTCCATTATCCAGATCGTCGTCAGGACAAACAACTCCTGAGCCATCAAGACAATCATCTCCAGAATTCTCGCCGTCTGAACCAATGCAACAACAATATAATGAATCAAGTACGGAATCAGAATTATCAGATGTTGAAACTAGAGAATTAAATGATGTTGAAGAATCTCAAGAACCATCAGGAAAATTGCCAAAGTTGACAAGAAAGGTGACATTAGAGGAAGTTGAAGATGAAAATTTCTTGAAGATGGATCTAGACTAGATTTGTTATTTGGGTTCTTATGATGTTTTATTTTGCTGCGGTGTGAATGGATTGTATGAATACTTTGTATATTAGTTTTACCTTTATTGATCCAAATTAATATGAATGATCTTTTTATTTTAGCTACTTGTAGTTTCAAAATTATTTACTTTTTTATGATACTTATACACAAAATTAATAAAATAAAAGATCTCTAATATGGGATACCGTTGGTCATCTTTTGAAACTTATCATAACCAACAGTGTACATGCTTTCATAACTTTTCTTGATCAATCCTTTCAATGAATGAATGACTTCCTTCTCACTCTTATTCAAAAAGAATCTATTCTTCAAGTTCTTAATAGTCTTTTCACCTTTGAAGCATGGTAATCCAGAACCTAACATTGGTGTGACATTACCAATAATCAATTCAAAGTATGGGCGAGCACTCAAGAAACCCGTAATGAACAATTCTTCAAACATTCTAAATGATTCAGTCTCATTTGAACCACCCATAACTCTAATCATTTCTTTAGTCAATTTGAATGGAACAGCTTCAAAAGTGACACCACCTGGAGCAATATCAAAACAGAAACCAAAATCAATATGTAAGATATGGCCTTGATCATCATACATAATATTACCATTATGTCTATCTTTGAATTGTAACAAGTATGAAATGACGGAATAAGCAGCCAATGATTTAACAAAGTTATTTCTTGCATTTTCAAATTCAATGGAGTTTTCATTACCAAACTTACTGACAAAGTACTCATACAATCCATTCACAGCTTCTCTACCTAACATATCTCTTGAAATGGAATTTGGTAAGACATCAATAACACCACAACCTGGAGCAGTAGCAGTCACTCTGTAAGGGAAACAATATAAATCTAAACCACAATTCTCCCAAATACTCTTGAAAATTGAAATCAATTGCAGTGCCAAGACATCCTGTCTACAATCATCACCAACTTTGAAAATAGCACCTTGCCATTTCTCAATTGTTAAAGTTTCACCAGCTAGTTGTTCATACTTACGGATCTTGAAAGTAGCCATGAATGGAGCCTTAGCATGGGATTGCAATGGTTTACCTGAGCTTCTATTGATATCAATAACAACACCATCTGGATTGGATGGTAAATAGACATTATTAACAACCTCAATTTTCTTCATTTCTTCATCAATCTTCACCTTCTTTTCAGCCTTTGTTTTCTTAATATACGGTTTCAATTTACCTGAAATATCAGTGACTTCATTGAAGAATTTGAATTCGGTTTGATAAAACACTAAATCATCAGGACTGAATGATTTGATCATTTCATTCATAACAAAGTCCAGTGATGATTTGATTGGATCTTCAATGGTTGCTTCCTCATCCTTGTATCTATTAGCTAAGATATTCCAAATGATTTGATGCGCAAATAATTGATCAACTTTACCAGTTTCAACAATCAATCTACCAACATAACCTAATGAATCATTTCTCAAGGATTGAACTATTTGTGGAACATAGAAGAATGTCAAGTTGATGTCATGGGATTCCAACGATCTCATGTTATACTGGATGACAAATGGATCTTCAAAATATGGTGGTTGGAACAAGTTGATTGATTCAGTTGGTGAAATAGGTTTGGACAAGATCAAATGTTTGTATGATTGTGGTGATGACAATAGATATTTGACATTTTGTCTATATCTGATTGATTTAGATGGGTCCTGAGAAATCAATGCTTTCAAAGTCTTTTCATGTTCTGGGAACCTTTCAACCATAGTGAAACCTAAAGCTGGGTTCAAATAATAAGCATGTTTAACAATCTCAGCATTCGGACGAACAGCAGGACCATTGAATTCATGTGGATTCAGTGGTGATAACCAAATCATGGTCTTGTTGATTTCATTTCTTAGGAAAATAACAGCCAAATCTCTCTTCTTCAATAGTTTAGCATTGACTTGTAACGCATTGAGTTGATCGAAAATCTCCACCAATAAACTAACATCAGTCTTGATCTTCAGATTGTTTCCACCAAATGGGAAACGACCGCTCTTAGTAAACCAAGATAAGGTACCATCCAAAATAGCATCAGTCAATGCAACAACATATTGTGACTCGGTCTTATTGTGAGCTTCTAAGACATCCAAAGAGAATTTGATCAATTGGCTTCGAATCAATCTAGCAAATGGATGAGCGCTTGCAATTTTCAAACCATCTAAACCATCCAAGACAACACCTGTGAAGATTCTCAACAAATGATGACTTTCAAACAAAGTACCTTGAAAATGTGATGAGAAGAATTTAATGATGTGCAAATGAGTCTGTAAATGATCAGAAGCTAATTGGGATTGATAATTGACTTGTTTCTCATTTGATGCTGAGTAAGTCATCTTCAAGAACCCTTCTTCAGTCAAATCATACACTTTGGAGAACAAACCTTTGTGACCCTTGATGGAATTTTGCCAGCAAATGACAATCTCAGATAATAACAAATATGATAAATCATCTTGACGTTCCTTAATGATACCTAACCAAATATTAGTTGCAACTTTCATTGAATCAGAAGTCAAGAATTCAAAAGGTAATGTAGCCAGCTCATGAACTAAACCAGTACCGTCAGCCTCATCCTGTCTCAGAATCAAAACAGAAGCAATTAAATCCAATACTTCAATCAATCTCTCTTCAGTGACCGGAACACCATCAGCAATATCATTCTTCAATTCAGCTAATTTCAAATCTTTAGTTTTAACAACATCTTGAGATCCAACAATACTAGCCTGATCAACTAAGTTTCTTGCTCTCCAACCATATTGTGACAGGAATCCAGCAATTGAATTATGATTTTTCAATGAGACAACGGCTAAATTGGCAACTTCAGAATCGGTTGGCAGGATAGTACCAGCTAGTTCAACGGCAAATGAAATACCTAAATCAATACCATTCAGTCTTTGGAACAATCCCAAATCTGAGATATAAGCCTGTAATAAACTCTTCATATCTTGATTACTTTTCTGCAATGAAAATTGACACCATTCTCTAGCTCTTGCTTGAAATCTTTCCAGTGTTGAAGTTCTCCATTTAGATGAATCAGATAATGTTATCTTAACACCAGAATGTTTCAATTGGAATTCTCTTTGTGGTTGATATTTATTTCTTCCTGAATCAACGATAGAATCAAACAACAAGGTCAAGATATCCAATAAGGAATACAGACTAAGTTTATGACATGAACCAGATGGGATTTTACTGATCAACAGATCAGCAACTTGGAAAGAGGCATCCTGTAAATCATAATCTCTATGGCAACACAAGATAAAAATTTTAGTCAATTGGGCAGCAACTTTACTTGACGTGAAATGTTCATTACCACCTTGTGTAGTCAACCTGATGAATTTATTAGCCACTGAAATGGCGATTGATCCGATAAATTTCTTAATGTTGGCTTTAGCAATTGAAGGATCTGAGAAGTAGTATAACACAGTTGAACAATCACCAATATTAGCTCTCAAGTTTTCTAATAATGAAGTGGCTGATAAGAACATCAATTTGGAGTATGATAATGTACGTAACTCTAAACTGTTTGTGTTGGAAACACCACTAATGATATGTTTTTGATCCTTAACATTATGGTTTGATGAGCCTCTTCTCAAGACAGTGTTCAATTCAAATGAAGTCTCTGTGTGTAATCTTGGTAATTCAGAAGCTAACGGAGGAGAACTAAATGCAATGATTTCAAGTTCTTTCTTGTACAGAGTGGTCAAACTTGAACTTTCGGTATAACCATGAACAACCAAATTGAACCAGAAGTTTCTAAACAAATTGATGGTATCTAAGTCATCTTCATTCAATTCCAAGGATTCCGCCTTTGGTAACAATGCACCTAATGGTTTCAAAACATATGAGATTTGTTGACCAACTTCTGAAATTTCAACATGAGATCTATGATGATCTGCTGTTTGGACATCACCTCTTGAAATAGCAAAAGTTAGAAGTTCATTCAAATATGAACGATATAATGGATGATCTGGTTGAGATTCTAGTTCTTTGGCAATCTTGACCTTTGCTTCAATGATTGCTTTCAAGAATTGGTGATCTTTTTCAGAATCAGCTCTGTTGATGTTATTATCAAACAATCTGATCAACACTAAGAATTCCTTTTCTGTTAAAGTTGGTGCAATTGCAGTCAAACCATCTAATAAACAGTAATCCAATTCTTTCGAAACCTTACGATATTTCTGGGATAAAATAGTAACTGTCAAGACAGTAATAGTGGTATCATTATAACGTTTGGCGATTTCAACAACTGACTTAATAGCATTCCGGAACAATAATTTATCACCCTCTTCTTTCAAGTTCAAGGAAGTAGTTGAGTTAACTGATGGAGAAGCTAATGAACGTAATGTACTAGTTCTTGAAGTTCTTGAAATATGTTTTCCATTGGTTGCAAATGTATTTCTCGCACCTCTCAGTCTCAAATCACGTAACGCAGCAATTGGTTCTCCATTTCTATCAACGACTAACAAATTGACCAATGAATAGATCGTGGTGACAATAGAATCCTGATCTAATGGTTTCAAACCAAACGCTAAGTTGGTGGAGATCTTTTCAATGAATTTACCATCATCTGACAATGGACCATTAGTGATGATCAATGGGAATGTATGGATCAAATCACCGCTGATACTCTTGTTATCTTTGTAGATCAATAATGAACCTAATGAAATAATAGAAGGAGCAACACATTTATGAACGATTTCACTTTCATGAGCCAACGAAGTCTGAACGATTTGTGTCACATATTCATTATCAATGACATCAGCTAATAAACCAGCACCTAAGATTTGCAAAGCAAGTGATTTTGTCTCAAATGCTAATTCAATACGTTCATTAGTTGACAGATTGATATAAGTTTCACCATGATCCAAATCAACAATTTGCTTTTG
The DNA here is from genome assembly GCA_003707865.2 of Komagataea pratensis. NCBI lineage: Eukaryota > Fungi > Ascomycota > Saccharomycetes > Phaffomycetales > Wickerhamomycetaceae > Komagataea > Komagataea pratensis. The sequence continues at coordinate 115,658 of PPMA02000038.1, forward strand.
TGCATTTTGAACTAACAATTGAACAACTTTTGAATTTGAACATAATCTTTCTTGGACATCATTGATTTGAGATGGATAATCTGGTTCAGCATCATAATAGGTAGCTTCTAATTCTAATATGTATGGAAGTAACTCAGTTGGAGGTTCGTTCTTGGTATCAACGATGGTCAATAACACTTCATGTGATAATTTCTGGATCAATTTGGCGAATAACAATGAACTAAATTCATCACCATTGGCTTGGTATTCTAACAAGTAGGTGTAGTCTAACTCATTCTCCAATGAATCTGAGATCAAGAATTCAACAGTATCCAGGAACTCTGTGTTGACCAATGCAAAAATCTCAGTGATTAAACCTGAGTTTAACTTAGCAGAAGATTCAATCAAAGCTTTCAAGAAACCTAAAAGACTAAAATAGTTGGTTATTTTCAATAAAGAAGTCTCTCTGAACTTTGCAATAAACTGACTGAGTAATAGATAGCTCTTCTCAGATAATTCAGGAAACAACTTAGTGATTTTGACAATAGAAGTAGTCAATTCCTTAGTCAAATAATCCCAAGGTGAAGGACTCAACTGTAAAGTCAAATTGGACTTGAACTTCTGGAAAGGAGACTCCAAGAAGTAAGGAGATAAAACAGACAACAAGTCTTTAGCCTGTTTATAAGTCTTCACAAACCCGCTGGCTTTACACAATGCAAAAAGGATTTCCAGTTCCTTATGAGCAATAGGAACACCAGAAATATCAGGATTCGCAACAGCATTAGCCAACTTCAACAAATCCCCGGAAATCCCATCTTCCACAAAACTTCTGGCTTGCCCATTAGCATATCCATTGACTTTTCCGTTCAATTGAACACCATTTGGCAAATCATCGACTTCTGCGGTTGTTGATAACGACAACACAGCCAATTTGTCCAGGGCCCTGGAACGAATAGTGCCTCGCGGAATTCTGTTGAAAGAAGGATTGTTAGTATAATGGACATCTAGAATCTAGTGACTGTGTCAGAACATACCCTAAGTACTCCATTTGGCTGGTGTTTGAGTGATGAGTATTAGTGGCTTCGTTTGTGTTTGGTGTGTTTTTGTCTCAGTGGACAGGAAGAAACTTTGGTAGGGCCACAATGTAAAGGGACCGCGAAAAGTATCATTTATGGAAAATACGTAACTACCAACTTCCATTGATAGATCTCTAGATTAATTTAATTTAATACGGAGATTAGGCATGCAGAACTACGAACGTCGAACGACCAATCTGTAACTCTAAATAATGATTGTATTCTATGACTATACTCGACTATTCAACCACGCCTAATAAGAAAGAACAGTACCATCAAAATTGAAGAACTTTCCATTATCATCCTTAGTCAACTTCTCATACAACTCGATCTGTTTCTTTGCACTAAAGTCTGGCTCAATGATCCCTTCCTTCATAGCTTTCCCAGCAGCAGGATGGTTATCATTCAATGCCTCAATGGCAGGTCCACCCATATCGGTATTAACACCACCTGGATGAACACAAATAGTGGTGAATCCTTGCGGTGCCAATTCAAATGCAATTGACTGCGCAGAATGGTTCAATGCTGCTTTGGAGTGACCATATGCTGAGGTGGAGAACTGATAGAATTCACCAACTGTTCCAGCAACGGATGAAATGAAGATGATTTGTTTAGCACTGGTTGGGTTTTGTTTGAGGAACGGAAGGATCTTTTGTAAGACTAGGATTGGACCAAGAACGTTAGTTTTGTAATGGTTCAAGTAGACTGAACTTTCAACTTGAAGGACTGGACGGTATGCTTCGATGTGTGAGATACCTGCGTTTGCGATGTAGACATCAATACCATTTGGTGCGACTTTTTCTAATTGTGATGGTAACTCATTGATTGATTCTTCAGAAGAAACATCCAAGGTAACAATCTTGACGTTCTTCTTGGCTTCTGCTAAATTTGATAACTCAGTTGATCTTGCAATGTTTCTGGTAGTTGCAATAATTTCATATTCTGGGTTTTCTGCTAATTGGGAGACTAATTCGAAACCAATACCACGATTGGCACCAGTGATGAAGAAGACCTTAGACATTGTTGATGATGATTTCGGACCTACAAAAACTTCAAGCAAAGGGGATTAGCGTTACATTATATATGGCCATCGAATGTAGTTTAACTCTTCAACTTGAAGCTGCCCCCTGGGTTGAAGCTACTGCCGTTTCATACTGAACCTATTCTGATGGGACTAACTCATCTTCACCGGCCAGCTGTTCTCCATTGACGCTGTAGCACTAGCCTCATACATACATATGACTCGATAATTGGTTTGAATATCACTCGGATGTTGCCAGCACGAGTACTAAAACGACAGGCCTCGGGCTGGTATTCCGATCGGAATTATGCATAGATGGATACCCAGACATCTCTGGAAGTTTTCTTCGATATGATTTGGTGATGACATTAGATCAGCTCCAGCAAAAAAATACGAAATCGTTTTTACAATCCCAATCCCATCTACAAATACGGAATATTATAAAATGATATTTAAACATATGTACTAGAACAAAACAAAACACACATAAACACGCCACCCTCTTTTTCTAAACTTCACCTCATTTCTTCTTCTTAAACAATCCAAACTTCTTCTTCTCCTTCTCTGCTTTCTTACTATTATCAGCAATAACACCCAATGGCATGGCCTCAACTTCTTCACTCAATCCACCCAACTGAATAACAGATCCATGCAAATCTGTACCTGAATTAGATTGTGAAACACCATCGAACCCATTTCCTGATGAACTTGATCCATTAGTGAATGAAGCGGATTGTTGAGATTGTGGATTTTCAGGAAATGATGAATTTGATCCATTGTTACTGTTCCCATTAGATCCATTACTTGACCCCGTGGTATTGTATGAATGAATCTTTGGCGGTTGTTGAAGTCCACCGTTTTGATGAGGAACAGGAGCACCGTTTTGATTAGGTGGATATTGACCATTCTGAGGAGGAGCACCACTAGCGTTATTTGGAAAAGCACTAACATTGGTTTGTTGTGGTGATGGTTGATGTAACATTGATCCACCGTTCATTGCAGCACCATGCAAATTTTGAATCGAATTTTGATGATTCGGGAATCTCTTTGGTGTTGTTCCATTAACACCATTATTTGGAATGATATTACTGAATCCATCACCTAAATTAGAAGTAGAAACTAATGGGAATGAAGACTTTCTATTCTTTCTTGATGTCTTTTTGAAATTTGGATTCATACCATTTGATGGACCATTCATACCACCTGGACCACCAACACCGTTATACATATTATCTGATTCAAGAATAGGCATGGTTGAGACCCTTCTTGGTTGGATTGGTGGTTGTAATTGATATTGTTGTGGCTGTTGAGGAGGGCCCTGTGGTGGACCTTGTGATATACTGTTGAATCTATTTTGTAAGTTCTTACCTGGTGGTGAGTTGTTGAATTGTGATTGATGAGGACCGTGAGGACCCTGTGAAGGTGGTGGACCTTGCATTGGACCAGATGGACCATTCAATCTATTAAGGTTGATACCTGATAATTTTTTATTCAACTCCATTTCCCTATTCATCAACAATTGTTCTCTTCTTTGTAATTCAAGTTCACGAGCAGATAATTGACCTTGTGGTGGATTACCAGGAATCTGTAATTTCAACGGTGGTGGGGAAGATTGAGAGATTGGTTCAACGTTTTCATCTTCTTGTGGTGGAGCAGGTGGAGCCTGTTGTGGTTGTGATGGTGGACCAACTGATGGTACATCGAACTGAGCACCATATATAGCAACATCTGTCAAATCACGCAAATCTGGGGTACCATCACCTGAAACTTCAAACCCTGGTTGAACTTTACCATTCTGATGTTGTTGTTGAGAGATATCTTCATTAGTTGAATCTTGAGATGATCTGGTTGATGATAGTCTCGGTGCCGATAGTTGTGGAATAGATTTGGATTGAGAGTTAGCAGCAACAGTGGAAGCTTGAGAAGCAGCAGCTAATTGAGATTCTAGTGATTGATTATGTCTATGCAACTGTTGCAACTTGAACTCAGCTTGTTCTAACCGTTTAGAACTGAAGTGCAACTGTTGATCCATCTCTGATTTTTCTGCTTTCAATTGTTCATATGAGTCAACAACAGAGTTAGCATTTTGGAAATTGGTTTTCAATTGTTCATAGTTTTGTAATAATTCTTGATGTTTGATAATCAATTTTTCATGTTCAATCTTTTGTTGATCAACTTGTGATGATTTCTGATTCAATAGTTTTTTGAAATTGGCTGATTCTGAATCATTCAATCTTTGGAAGAAAATTGATGATTTTGGTTTATTCAGTTTATCATACTGACAGATAGTAGCATATAAGAATTCTAAATATGGTGTCTTGATACCGTAATCATCAGCTAACAAGATTGGTTGAAGTAATAACAAATCAATGTTCAAATCCATATTATGAAAAAAATTATAGAATAAACTCGGTGATTTGATAAAATCCACATCAACTGAGCTTTCTTTATTTTCGTAACCATTAGACCAGTTCTTGAAAAAGTTAGATTCATTATCGAAACCAGCTGGTAATTTACATCCCATCGTTTTAGCAACAGTAATTAACTCCGTGGCTAACCCACTCAATAATGGTTTAGCAAGAATCTGGTTGGATAACTTTGATGGTGTTTTCTCTTCAAACAAGATCAGCAATGGATCAAAACAAATCCTAGGAATTGCAAACTTCCATTCTTCGATCAAAAAATCTAGGTAAGTTGATTTCAAAATCACTTTCAAGTCATCTTTGTTATTGTATTGAAATAATTTGGATAATGCATTTAGATTCTGTTGGATAGTCTTCGAGAACTTTGAGGAACTTGTGTTTGATTCACCGATGTAAATTTCCCTCTTGTTTGGTAATAAAATGTATTGATTCTGAGACAATTTTCTAATATCAATGCTAGTGATGATTGAAAAGATGGATAGCTGTAGGTTTGAAGGGAAGCAATTCTTCAAGAATGTTTCCAAGTTGATGAAACCAGTAGACTCTATCAGAATAATAGAGTTCTTGCTCAAAAAGGGAGTCAAACTTGCGGCGATGTTAGAAATATCTTGCAATGACTTCGAAGACAGCAGAACAATATCATATTTGACCTTGACAGTTAAGCCTTTGAAATCATTGACAAGAATATCTGGTTGCACTTGGAAATCACCGGCTTGGTCCTTGACCGAAGCAGGACTTGATACATCGAGATCTTCATTGATGATGTGGATGTTGAACTTTGCGGAACCTTGTAGTTTCCATGAGTAATACAGCAAATTTGGATTGGAACCCACGGACAACACGTTAAGACGATTACCAGCCATGACTCTAAACTAGCAGAGCAGCAGCAGCAGCAAATGACAAGGGGACAAAAAGGGAGTGAGCGAACGAATAGGGCCAGAGCTGCTCAAAATAATGCAAAAAGAGAGAAAAGATTTGTTTTCTTTTGGATGAAATAGCAAAAGAAGGCAATGTAGGAATTGCGGCACAGAACTAGTTACCGACCGTTTTCAGCAGGGGAAAAAAGGACAATTGGATGCAGGCGAGCTCGGGGTGACAGTGAGCGATAGCTGGGGGTGTCTGGAAGCCTGGCAGGGAGAACGGGGAGTGTCTGCTGCAACTGGTGGCACTTTCTGGAGCTCTGTGGAAAGAAAACAAGCGATGCGATGGACTGGATTTTGAAACAAGTGGGAATCTCGCTACTTGGCTGTACGATGGTAAAACGCCGAGTATCTCCGAGATTAGCTGCAAGAGTAAGATCCTGAAAAGAACGTGTGAAGCCAAAACTTCTGAGAAGTATTAGTACAGTGCGTGTCATACGATGTTCCATACAACGATCGGCCTCTTTCATCAGCTCCTTTTGTTCTCTTTTTGGCAACCAGTCAGATTTCGGGATCGGCTGCTTTCTATATTTAGATCGCAGAACTTGATGAGTAAATGATTATGTAAACGCCTAGTATTATAGTATTATTACACAACAATGTACTGGCAAAACTATCTTGTTTTAGTTTTACTTAGACGTTTTATTTGGCTATCTTTTGGTAAAAAACTCGAAATTGATGTCCGTAGTTTTCGTTCTTTGTCTTTAAATAATTTACAAATTTCAGAACAGCAGAGTGACATTTAATAGTAACTACGGAGGGCCCGGCGGCTGTTACATAGGCATGTCACATAACCAATAAGTACAAAGGAAAATGTTTGGGTAAGATCAATTAACATTATCCAGATATCTTCGTATTCAAAGCACTTGAAAGTACTAGAGCTGCTGGTGGGACTTGAGATAATACTGGCATAAATTATTTGTCTCATACCTTACTATTGAAACCCATTTCAGAGTTTTGTCGTCTTTATTGGTACTGGGATCAATTCACCATTTGATTATCCATCAAAGATTTCTGATCCAAGAAAGTTACTTTGATCTGCTGAGCATCTTTCCGGAATGAAGGTAGAAAAAGCCAGTACACCCAATGCTACTCTCCAGGATCAGATCCAGGAACTCATCGAAGTGTTGGGAGGTACTAAGATCAGCGAAATCATAAGAATAATCGTATAAATGATATTAGTTCATCTGGCAAGTCTGAAAACGATGAATACAGATATGGGCTCAAAGTAGTCCATAAAGAAAGTGAAACTAGAAATTTTGAATCCCCAGAAATCGAAGAGACTTCTGTGAAGAAGAAGAAGATAAATCCACTCACTGAAGAACAACTGAAGGCCAAAAAGCTGGCTAAATATGAAGCCCGAAAGAATAAACCACTGACAGAGAAACAATTACAGAAGAAAATAGCAAAGAAGGAAGCTCGCTTGAGGAAGAAGGAACAGTGGAAAGCTGTATCACAAAACCAAGAAACTGATATATTGACACAGAAAAAAAGTTCATTCAGAGTTGAAGAACTTGATCACTTGAAAAATTATGGTGGGAGAAGAGTACCACCTTTAACTTATCCTTCATTATCAAGATATTTCACAGATATGTGTTTCCATTTATACCTTGAACAAAGACTAGAGGTCCTTCCTATCATAATCAATCCAGAATCATTAGATAATGAACGGATCTATATCCAGCTGAGCTACAAATCCAAAGAGGTCCAAGCTCTTCTGACCAAAAGAGATCGTATGATGAAAAAATCGCCATTTCGTTTTAACCAAACATTGTTTTTCAAATCTGGTGGAAGGGTATGGAGTTATTGCATCAGGGGAATTAATAAGGATAAGAGATCAGACATCATTCATTTGACATTAGAGCTGTATCCGTGGTATGCACTTAGAACACTACCGATCGGCGCTGGTACCGTTGAGATAGTGCCTTGTTCAATTCCAATAAGTAGGATGATAACAGCCATGAACGCATTGAATGGATCCAAATTTAAATCGTTGATACTGGGTGACTCTATAATTCCACAGAATCCTCCATTATCAGGCCTAACCTTCAAGAATACTTTATTGACAGACACGCAGAGAACTGCTATCGGATCATCATTGAATAATACCATTACTGTTATTAAAGGTCCTCCAGGAACTGGTAAGACTTCCACAATCACAGAGATGGTTCACCAATTTTACAAGCAGAAGAAACAAAAGATTCTGATCGTGGCTGCTTCGAATGTGGCTATTGATAACATCGCTGAAAACTTAAAAGATAATAAAGATTTGAAGATTATTAGAGTTGTTGCATTTGCGAAACAGGAAGAATATGGTCCTGATCATCCATTGGCTTCTGTGTGTTTACATCAGTAGTTGAGACAGAAGTTAACTGATTCACAAAGGGCCGTGCAGGATCAATTTGGGAAGGACGAAGTTGGTCTGGTGTCGAAGTTGAGGATTTTTTTGAGAGTGTTTCGTGAGAATGATACACCAGGCACTGAATTTGGTCAATTGATGAAGGAGATTGGGATATATTTGGAAAATGAAGAAGAGAGAAACTTGTTTGATAAGCTCACAGTGGAGGATACCAAGGACTATAACGGATCAATATTCAAGACGATGTCTATCAAGGTTCTGAGAATCTTGCCGATTTTGATCAGTAAGAACAAGCTTTTCTTTCCTGAGATCAGGGAATTACTTGATGGAAAAGATCTATCAGTTCTGGAGGAGTTGAGTAAGAAGAAATATAATTTCGATGATTATATGAAAGTCATCAGTGAGATATTCAAATTGACACCAAAGTTGATGAAAGAGAATAATATCTTCTTGACTACATCATCAGGATGTGGCGGTTCCAGAATTTAAAGGATTGAATATACCCGCGGTGATTATGGATGAAAGTACACAATCATCAGAACCTGTTTCATTGATCCCCTTGTCAGTGACAGGTGTTAGGAAGATAGTCTTCGTTGGTGATGAAAAACAATTGAGTTCATTTTCAGATATTCCATACCTGGAACAGTCCCTGTTTGAAAGATTATTAAAGAATGGAACATACATTTATCCTCACTTGTTAGATGTTCAATATCGTATGAATCCAGATATCAGTTCATTTCCAATCACACATTTTTATGATGATAAGTTGAAAGATGGTGTTACTCATGAACAGAAGACTATTAAGGACATCCCACCATTGATGCTAATTGATCAAGGGATGAACATTTGGAAGAGAGAGGAACCAGCGCGACACCTGTTCGTGATCAGAGAGATGGACAAATTGAGCTACTCAGTTATGCCAACAAACATGAAGTTGAAATTCTATTGAGACTACTAAAGAGACTGATCTTGAAAGAGGGTGCCACTCCTGAGTCAATAGGCATAATCACCCCATACTCTGGTCAAAGAGATCTAATATCTCAAGGACTCCAACAAGATCGCATATATATTGAATCCTAAATCAGATATCATCCATGAAGAAATCTCAGAAGATGTCACTTTGAACATCTATAAAAGACCAACCACTTTGAACACCAACGGATTCACAGTCAGTTCAATTGATGCCTATCAAGGTCGTGAAAAGGACATTATTATCTTCTCATGTGTTAGATCTAACAAGAAGAATAAGATTGGGTTCCTCAGTGATTCGAGACGGTTGAATGTTGCGTTGACCGGGGCTAGGAAGTCGTTGATTGTGCTTGGGAATGGAGAAACGTTGAGTAATGGTAGTAAGATATGGAAGGAGTTCATTGAGCATTTGAAGAAAGAAAACAAATTCGTGAATGAGAAGGAGTGTGTATTGTTATAGAGTTAGATACAGAAATATGGAATTACGCTTCAGGGACCTGTAAGTATTACTTCGTAATGGTACTGGATTTAAATTTTATGAAGTAAGTTATATTTCTTTTTGTGCTTCGAGAACAGGATTGCTGGGTATGTCTTTCAAGAGTTGCTTGGAGGTCCCTTGCGATTGGATTCATAATTAGTGGAATTTCTTTAAATCGTTAAAATGGTTCACCCATTCACGTTAGTAAAGGAAGTTTCAAGCAGGTAATAGCCGATGGAAATCTGTCAGAGCCCACCAAGTTAAAAAGGATCTGCTCTTTACCAAATAAAGTCACCATATTGGGACTTTCTGAAGACGGCATGAACTCAT